>WBMV01009291.1:2546123-2649427 GCA_013396655.1 Campylorhamphus procurvoides | reverse complement strand
TTTTTTTCCTAATTATGTCCACTTGGTAATCCTGACTGTTTCTGCTTCTGTGGGATTGGGTGTGTAATATTGCCTGGATAAAGTATTTATGGAGCGTGTTCCTGAGTTTTCAGTGGTGTTACCATTCACAGACCAAGTACTTAAACTTGTCTTCTGAATTGTAACTAATTTTGGATTTGAATTCATTTCTGCAGTTCTGCTTACTCTTATGTTATGCTCTGTTCTCATGGGGATTTGTCATTGTTTTCATTTTTCCACCTTCTCCCTTTCTACACAGGCTTGTAAAAGAGGGAATTCTGATATAGTGCGGCTCATGATTGAAAGTGGAGCAGACTGTAACATCTTGTCAAAGCATCAGAACAGTGCGATGCATTTTGCTAAACAGTGTAATAAACTGGTGTATGAGCAGCTCAGGAGCCATTTGGAAACGTGCGTAAACTACTTTGAAGTTTGTAATACTAGACATCATAATTTTGGTTTAAGTCAGGAGGAGGAGGAGGGGGAAATTTCAGGGGAGAAAACAGATTTGATTTGGGCAGAAAGCTAACTAATAAATCACATGAAATTAAAATTATATGAGCTAACAGAATTAGCATACACTTGCTCAGACACTAGTAAAAAGATGGAAAGGAGGAAAAGGTAATGAATAGAAGTGAAAGATTCTTTAAACTAGAAATACAGCAATCATGAAAACTAAAAAGTGTACAGGCACTGGACAGTTGAATGTAAAATCTTAGAAGGGCATGCCAAATAAAATACCTTGCTAGAAAGCACAGGGGAAAATCAAACAAAACACCAAACAAAACCATGGGAAAGTCAGTGCAGATAGCTGGGGTGCTAAAAATCAGCTGTGAGCTGAGAGTGCCAGGGATAAAGCTCTCATGCCAATAGATGATGGAAATAAAAACCTTTATCATGCAGCAGAATGACTGAAAAGTAGTGCAGTGTATGTGTTTTGTGAAGTGTTCATGTCATATGGTCGTGTAACAATATCCTGAGCTAAACTGAGACAAAGAGAAGGAGCAAGCTCTTTAAATATCATTATAATGTGTCAGGGCAGAAATCAAAAGCAACAATCTAGAAAATTCTGGAGAAGACTTAGGGAGGGTCTCAGGACTTCTGCAGTAGGTGAAATCCTGCCATGAATGCATAGTTAGTGCTGGAAGAACAGTCTCAGTGCAAGATTCTTTTCTTGTTTCATGATGATTTAATCCTAGTGATTCATCTATGGAATGAGATAATCTATCTTGTAGTCCAAGCTCATTCACTTTTAGTGTTAGAAAGCCCTGGCTGTTTTCTGACCTGAGCAGATGAACGCTAGAAGATACATTTTCTTCTTGTACGAGGCTAAATGGAAAAAAAAAAAAGTGCTAAAAGCATAAAAGCTAATAATAATTTTTCAAACATAGGAAATTTGTTAAAGTGAGCAGGGGCAGCTGAAGTGGATAAATAGAGTATGCTGATCCTTCCCCAGGGGACATCATGATTTGTGAGTTAAGGTTTTGAAGGCAGCAGAAAGTGTGCAGATAGGTGATCTGGTACCTGCTGTTCAGTTTATTGAAACTTTGTCCCTCGTTCACTGTTTAATGCATTTTTCAGTTTGTTTCCTATTTAACATCTGCCGCCTTCAGTTTTGTCTAATCTGTATAATGAGTTTTGCAAGATCTTGATCATGTAATTTTGCCAGTGAAGTGGCAGTTGAAATTAAATATTGATAATTGCAAAGTGATGTCTGTGGGGTATTACTGTGATAACGTGAACTACAGAGGGAGTAACAGCTCATGCCAGTTGAGGAAACTTCTAGACTCATTACCTGAAAATAGCAGTTCAGTCCTTTTTGCCAGTCAAAAAGGAGGACAGTATAGTAGTAGTGGAGCTGAAAATAAAATGATTGAAAGGCCAAAATCTAAAATCAGAAAACAACAACAGAAAATAACCCAAAGCCAGGAGACAGGTTCTCTGGGCCATCCTAGTAAATTATTTAGTGATAGGTTTGAAGTGGTGGAATATTTTTGCACAGAAAAACTGAATTGTGGATCTTGTTGCAGAATGCTGTGGTCACAAATGCATGGGATTTTAGAACGGATTAAGCAGATCTAAGGAGATGTGATTTGGCTGCAGTCTCTACATTTGGGTACCTCTAAATCAGATTGCTGGAAAATAGGACAGTGTACCAAAAAAAAAGTCTGTTTAATTTCCCATATTTAATACGGCTTTGTCAAGCATCTGGAAACTAGGCTAGATGGGCTTCCAGGCTTGCTTAGCTGTGGCAATTCCTGGGGTTTCTTTCCAGTGAAACGCTTCAGTTTTAGTTTCTGCAGATGATAATCTTGGCTAGCAAGGCAGGGAAGCGTGCTCTGAATAACAACTGGAAAAGCTATAAAGCTGCAAGAGTCAGGACCTTTGTCCTGCAAAAGCATTTAAAACCCATTCCTGACAAAACAGCTTTCTGAAGGGGATCGCTGAGTAGTTGCGTGCAAAGGTGCCAAACACTGTTGGTTAACCTGGTCTCCCTTTGAAGGCTGGGCTGCTCACTGCCCCCACCTCCCCACCCCCTGGAAAAAAGCAGACAAGAAAGCCCAATTTGGCTATTTAATGGTAGTGTTGCTACTTTTTCACTGTGTTACTCTTAAGAGTTTAACTGGGAAATGCATTTTTCCAATAGTATTGCCAGTAATACTACACAGGAGCTGTACAGGCTGGGGAAGCCACCAGGTAGAAACTGATGTTTATGGGGTATCTTTCTACATAAAAAGCCTTCAAAATACATGGCTAGTTGGAATTTTTTTGAGTCTGTTGCAGTGCATTTTTCTTACCACTTTATTTTTGTGGACCTGCTAGATGAATTTCACAGATGACTGATAAAATATTGTAGTAATAAAGCACTGGAACCTGGGGTTCACCTGTGCATAAATGCTAGTGATAAAGGCATTCACTCCTGAAAATAAGAAATCTAAAAAGATGGTCTGGAATCTTTTTTTGTGTGTGTGTCAGCTGTCACTATGTCTGTGTCTGGTAAAATAATTTACTGTGTGAAGAACAGGCCTCACTTGTTTGGTTTCCTAGGCTCTCAAAAGTAGCAGAAAATACCATCAGGGATTACTTTGAAGCTCGTCTTGTTTTGCTGGAGCCAGTCTTTCCAATTGCGTGTCATCGTCTCTGTGAGGGGCCAGACTTCTCGAGAGATTTTCACTATAAACCCCCACAGAATGTGCCAGAAGGTAGGGGGCTTTTTGTTGGGGTGGGAGTTTTGTTTGTTTAAAAAAGGCAGAACAACGCGTTTTAAGTATGTCTTAGTCTGCTATACAAAATAACTTCTGTACGACATTGCAGTAAATTATGTGAAGGTGCTCTCATTATGGAGCATAGGGAGGGCAATTACATTTTGGTGTATCGTGGGTGGGGTTTGTATCTTGGGTTTAAGATTTTTTTGCTTTTAATTGCCAGGTGCACAGCTTCTTTCTGTTCTTGGCTTCCATTAGCTAAGTGACAGGCATTACAGGAAAGGAGTGGTTTACCTTAGAATTAATAATTCAGGAAAATTTTAATCTAAGATCACTTGTTTTGTAGACAGTACCTCACTGGAGTTTTGGAGTATAGTCACAGCACTATCTTGATACAAATGCAGTCTAGAAATACTACTATTAAAAGGAAGCAGCATTAATCGACTCTGTTTTTTTCCAGCTTTTTCAAGCTGGAAATTGAATCCCAAGGCACTTGTGAATGTTTCTTCATTCTTTCAGGAATTCAGATACTACTCTGTTGCTTGGCTTAGTTGAGTCATTTTTATTGAGTATATCAGGTACTTATGCCAGTTTTTCCCAAAGTAATACATTAGTGTGACTGTTAGATTCCACTTAAACAAAGATTGAACGTGGCTGTGTCTGCCCAGTTTTCTGGTTGTTCAGAGCTGTAGTGTAAGTCTTCCAGTTCTTGACTACAGGTATCCTAGTTTATAGAATTTTTATGTATTAAAATGAGTTATTTGTGGGTATTTAAAGTTGCCGTTTGTTGAATTTTGGTGCAGTTCATAAGGATCTGTAACTGACTGGGCTGAGTTTTCTGTTCTCTTGACTAGACCCAAACCACATTCAATTCCATAACTGCCTAGGTAAACCTAAAGCCACAGAGGTGAACTGTGCTGAGGACTGCTGTTTCCATTTTGCATTCCTTTCTAGTAGCCACATAAAATTATTTCTGCTGCTAAAAGATCTTGTCAGTTGTTTTCTGAATCCACTGGCTTGGCAAATGGGATTTTTGCCTGTTGCTTTGATAATCCATAGGGGGTTTATATATTATCATCTGATGGGGGTTTTTAATATTTATATATTTATATTTGTACCGAACTGTCTTCAGAGGTTCAGTGTAGGCAGTTCTAAATAATGGATCTCATTTCAAATTGATGTGACTGAATTGCTTTTCCCTTTCAGGATCTGGAATTCTTCTTTTTATATTCCATTCAAATTTCATTGGTAAAGACGTGGTTGCTCGGCTCTGTGGACCATGCAGTGTACAAGCTGTGGTTTTAAATGACAAATTCCAGCTCCCTGTATTTTTGGTAAATATTTTCATATAACTGCCTGTAAAACTATTTTATAAATTCTTCATGGAGCAGCCTGGGAAATCTCAGTAATTTGGATTTAGAATACTGTCACGAAGCATTTTCTTACCATTATATGTTTGGGGTTTTTTAAATGAAGCTTAATTTTCTTTGGATATGGAGAGAACTACAAACCTTGCTCATCCTAGATTCCATAAAAATTTATGACTTAAAAGGCAGGTACATAGTACTGGACAGCCTGCTTCTAGGTGGCCATTTGAGCAGGAGGTTGGATTAGATGCCCTTGAGAGGTCTCCTCCAACCTCAGCCCTTGTGGGATTTTGGGACTTCAGAACAGTGGGTTTGAGCAGGCTGGTGAGAGTTCTGAATTTAAAGCTGTGTCAATTTCTCAAATTCACATAAGTCTCTCACATTTCTGATCCAAGTAAGTTCTTAAATATTTTCTTAACAACCCACCTCGTAGTTCTAATGATTAATTTCTGAGGGGTTTTTAATGTACTAAATGCATCACTCTGCACAATTTTGAAGTCCTCTTGTTTTCTCTCAGTGGTTGCACCAAAGGTTCTTTGCAGTATACACAACATTCTTTCAAAAAATGCACTGTGAAAATGTGTTCTATGAGTCCTCTTTCAGCCACATCCTGCCATTAACTTTGTCCATTTTCCTTTTAGGACAGTCACTTTATTTATTCCTTCAGCCCCACTGCAGGCCTTAACAAGCTTTTCATACGGCTGGCAGAATTTCCTACTGCCAAGGTACAAAATGTTCTCAAAATTAAATGTGCACATTAATTTGTTGTACAGTAACTCTTCCATAATCTAAATGCATCTAGTTGTATGTTGCAAATGTAAAACTTAAGGAACTTCCACAGCCTCCTCATCCCAGTTCCCATGAGTTACAGTTCCATCCTGTGACATTGCCAGAATTTAGGGACATTGGCATGGGCTAGCTCTGTTGTAATTGAATGTTTTTATGCTGCAGTTTGAATAATTCATGCACCAGCATAAACTAATGTTATATCTAAGCATTTCCCCCATCTATCTTGTGAATTTAATGACTAAAAGATACATGGAGTGTCCATTTTTTTGTATACAGATGTTTTTGCTTTTGTGTTAGAAATATTTACTAGGTTATGCACTCTGCTTTTAAATAGCCTGTGTCGTCTGTTATATTTATAGTTGGCTTGGGCAGTATTCCCTACTATATGTTGCAAGAATGCATCCTGTTATGTTACCATTTATTTTATCCTTGGCAGACACACAAGTAAATTCCAGATTTTCAGATTTAAAAGTTACACTCTTAAATTGGTTTTATTGTGCTTTTTGTTTTGTTGGTTTTTTTCTTCAGGGGAAAGAGGTGTACTCAGGTGGAACTGTATGTCTCTGTCTAGTTCACATTTGGGGGTGGCTTGTTCAGACACCACCTGATGCACCAGTATTCTACTAGAGTCTATATACAAGCTATTGATAGTTCAGTAGGGCTACTATAAGCTGATTTTATTAAAGCCTTCGTAAATTTTATTTCTTTTTTCTACCTCAGTCACTAGCAGCTGTGCCTTTTCTTGTGCCATTCCTACATTGTGTTTAACACAGTGGCTATGTGTGAACACCACTGAAATGAAGCCTTCGTTTGCTTTTGCAGGTAAAGCTGCTAATAGGAGCATACAGAGTGCAGTTGCAGTGACCTCCCAGCTGGTGAGCGCATTGAGTTGACTGACACTTTTGGATACACTTCTGATTCCTCTGTTCAGAGACTGACAAAGCAGTTTGGAACTTCTAGCACCAGACTCTTGAGACTCAATTCCCAGCTCACTGTTGCTCCCTGCAGTCATGTAGGAAAGTGTGTTGGAGAGCAGTTGAATGCGCCGCTGCACTGGTGGGACAGGGTTGTCAGCTTTTGTACTTTGTACAGATGTAGATGTAAGTATTTGTGCCGATACATATAATTTTGTTTTTCTTTAACTCATGGAGTCCAGACTGCATATTTCAGCTTTTCCACAATGTGGAATGGTGCATATAAGAACTATTTAAGGTAACTACATGAAATGTCTTTTTTAATAGAAAGATCTTCTTCATTTGTAAACAAGTTTTCTACTTACTCTAATGTTTCTATGTGAAATGCAGAACTCTCATAGTCTTGGAGCCATGAGTAGAAATTACACTTCAAAATGACTGCATTAGATTTAACTTTGAGTTGCTGAGGGCTGAGTTCTGTTTAAAAACTGTTCCTGTTTCTGCCTCCCAGTGAGACAGCAGCTGTGCTTAGAGCAAGTCCCTTTGAGCTAACACGGTTAAGACTGCAGGCATGAACAAAGACATCTGAACAGGCTCAAATCAGCGAGAGTTGCAGTCAGGTTCCTGGGTTATATCACTGTTTAAAGCTACTTTTGTATTGCAGAAGTATTGGAGGTAGTTTTAGAGCCATCTTAACTTTTGAGTTCTTAGGTGATATCTGGAAAAACAAACACAAGCTGTGAAAATAGCAAACCAGAAAACATGTAACTACTACCTTCAGTGTGCAGGCAGTGCTTTTTGTAGACAAGAAGATATATAGAGAATTTCAGATGTTCTCAGCCTGACAGGTGAGAACATGAATTGTCCTTTATTTCAGAAATTTAGTTCCTCAGTGCAAAGAGCTGCTATTTTTTTTTAATTATTATTCTATTTAAATGACCCATTTTATTAGATGACACAGTTTTGTAATGGTCCTGTGCTGTAAAATACAAATGTAATACTTCTGCCTGGAGTATAGAATATTTTTCTTTGTAAATTAACCAATGTGTTGAAAGGTAGGAAAAAAAGAAGGAAAAAAACCAAACCAGATCGTGCCTTTGCTGTTCTAGTTGCCACGTGTAGTTTACATGCCACTATGTGCCTATATTATTAGCAAAACTATTGTGCATAAATTCTTGATGTATTTGAGTGCTCTTCATCAAAATGATGCAGATATATGAATTATCCTTTAAAGAACTGTATTTATTAATATAAAGTTCAAATAACCAGGTTTTAATTTTTGGTTTTTGAAAGTTTAAATCTTTCCTGTTTTAAGAGATGCCAAATGAGTAAGGAACAAAGGACACTTTCAATGTGTATAGCCACATGAAGCTATATAAAACTAGAACAGCAACATGACATACAAGTACTCATTTCTGTTTTGACTTAGAATAGTTGTGTATCTTTTTGCAAACAGTATTGATGGGATGTTAACAAGTTTGGCTTTTGAACAGACTTGGTACCTCCACCTCTCTGAAATACGTTAGATACCTCACTTTGCCAAGAGCGACCACCTGAAATGCATGAAAAGCTCTGGCTGAGAATCAGGTGTGTCACTGCCAGCACTTGGGACTGTGTGTAGCTGTAATTTGAGTCACTGTGCGTAACCCTGGCTCCTGAATGAGGAAAGCGGACACTCATGTTCCCTTATGTTGGAGTGACGCTTTCCATGTTTGTGGCTCCCCTTCCTCGGTTACTCTGGCACTGCACATGGGCCAGCAGAGTGTGTGTGCTCCTCTGTCAGGGAAATGGGGGCGCTGTTCAAGGCAGGGATAAAAGGAGTGAACAAGTGTCCATATGACAGAGATGCTGTTTAGAACCTGTCGTATGCTCTAACCTGAAAGCGTCTAGTAATGCTCCAAGAGTTGATACAGCAAGTAGTTTGTTAAAGGCCATTGATATTGGGGATTTGCTTGGTTTTCTTCCTTGAGGCACTTGGGAGCTGGGGAGGGAGTTCTATAGAACATGGGAATAAAATTTGGGTTCATGATGCTTTTAAGGGATGGATATGTTGCAGCCATCTTTCTCTTTTAGCTGGCAATATATTTTACGACTCCTTATTGAAGATGCATAAAAGGCATATGAAAAGCTGTTTGAAGCAGGTTTTTGTCCAGGTTTTTTTATCTAACGACCTACAAATGTTTTGGTGGGTTTTGGTGGACAAAGGCAGAAGAGAACATAGCTACAATAAAAACCAGTTCTTTAGGCAGTGTGGAGAAATACTTTGAAGTACTTGCTCAGTTCTTTCCTGCTGCATCAGCAGCTGAAGTTCCTGAAGGCTCGGGTTCATTATCTTCCACTGCTCCATCACCAGTACTTGTGCTCCTGGCTTCTCTCATAGGGACTGAGGGTTGGTGGGTGCTGCAGCTGATTGTGTCACAGGTCTTTGGAGCATTCTGCACCCATTTTTCAAAAACAAGATGAGTTTTGGTCAGTCTGGATTTAAGAAAGCTGGTCCAGTGTGTAGAGAAGACAGCACAGAACGCACCTGCCATCTTAGCCACCTAGGATTGATCCAAGTGCGTGAGGACTGTCCTAAAATATTCTGCTTGTCTGTACCTGCTCTGTTAGTGCCATTTGCCTTCCTGTATGGTACTGGAAAACAGTTGGTGTAACATCTTCTTCCTTAGGATGTCTGTCAGAGTGGTGGCAGCCCAGGAGCACTGGAGCAGTGATGACCCTGCATAGTGCATTCCTACAGCACTGTTTAGTTTTGGTGGACTCCATAATGGGGTCTTACCTTTTAAGGAGGCAAGAGAATTATAAAGGCCTTGTTTCTAAGCTACTGGTGTAGCCGTGGGCATGCACTGTAAGGCCATCACCACATCCTGACACTTCTCATGTGTCCCACCTAAACAGGGAAAATATTTTTCACATTTTGAATCTGTCTTAAAATATTTGAGTTAGTGAAGGACAAAGACAACTTTGGGAAAAAATCCTAAGAATAGGCAAAAAAACCCACAAACTACAAATTTGAAGACTGAGGCAGCAGGAAAAATCAAAGTTTTAAAAGGGTCTTTAAAATCTCAACTATCCCAAGTACAGCAGCCATGAGGAAGGGACCAGGCAGAAGATGGTTCATTTTGATTTCAATCCAACTTTTTCCCTGGCAAAAGCTCACCTTTAATACTTCCTACATGATTTGAATTGTAAGGAACTCTTTGATTAGTTACTGTTGGCACTGGCTCAGTTACAGTAGAGGGGTCAGACTTTCACCTTGCCTTGCACCTGCTGCTCTTTAGGGAAGGCACAGCTCTGCTGCTGAGGCAACCAAAAGCATGTGTGGGAACTGAAGACACTGTCACATGCCCAGGAACACGAGCACCTGCTCCAAAACTGGAGTCATTGCAGCTGTGTGGGCATGCACGGGCCATCAGAGTTGGAGGACAGTATCACCCCTGTGGTGACATCTCCATCTGCATCACAAACCCCCACTTTCTGATGAGAGGTCTTATTCCTCAGAGCTGTTGCTTGTAGAGACCTCCCCTAGCCAAGTACAGAGAACATAAGTTCAGGAAAGAAAAGCCCAGTGAGGCCTGTTGCGGCAGCTGCATGTCTTACACTGAACATGATCATCCATAATGGGGAAAAGCTGCTGTCCTGGCCCCAAACAGTAACTGCCAGAGCCCCAGCCTGGAGAGGCTGTGCTGAATACAGAGTTTGTTTGTCTCAAAAAGGCTTTACAAAGCTTGGCGAGATAACCTATCTGGAAAACCTTGCACAGGAGCTTTAAAAGCTTTGAAAATTCTCTTACTTTCTGGGATCTGTCAGCACTGTCACGTCAATATTGGGTGAACAGCAGGAACAAGATGCCTACAACCACAAGAGAAGCCCCCAGACCAGGTCCCCTGCATGCACCCTTTCTGAAACAAAATGAGTCCCAGGAACCCCGCAATGGTTCCATAGCACAGGGAGTCCAAGTAAGCACAGCAACACAGTACTGACTTGCACTCTTTTTATTAGTGGTATGATGCAACACTTCCAGATACTGAAATGATACAAGACTTCCACACCGCTGTGCATCACTGGCTCCATCTCCTCTATCCCCTTCTCTTACACAGCTGGATTGTTTCCTGTGCCCTGCCACCTCCTGTTCTCCAGCCAGAACAAACCCTGCTGTCCATTCCCATGGTTCCCTTCTGACTGTCCCAGTGACCTCCACAGGACATGTTCCCAATACATATCTTGTCTTCACAAGCCCAGAACTGGTCACAGTGTTCCAGCTGCAGTCTTGGGCATGCTGAACAGAGAGGACAGACTGCTGTCCTGACCCTTACTCAGCTGTGCTCTTCTAATGGATCCAGAATGTGGTGGGACACCTTCATCGTCACTTGACCTGAAGGGCCCAGACCAGCCTCTGCAAAGCTGAGAATGTTCACAAACATTCTGTGCCTAGGATGCAAAACTGCGTTAATTCAGTTCCCTCTGCAGGATTTTGCATTTGCCTTTTTTGAACTGGGTGAGGTTCCTGTCATGCCTTTAATTTATGTTCACTGCCTTGTTTTACAGGAAATAGAAAATAAACATCCTGTTATTAATTTGAAACAGTTTTACAATAGCTACAGAAACACTGGAAAAAAACCCCTGGTGATGTGTTACAGGCCAGTGTTAATCACAAAATTAATTTTTCCTCATTCATGATTCTTCATCTTTTTATTGGGCTACATTAAGACAGCATGCACTTGTAGCATAACTTCCAACTCAGCTGTACAGACAGTGAAATCTTACTGCAGATTACTTATTTATTTAAATCTTAAGGCTTTTTTTTAGTCCAAAAGCAATAATTTAAATGAAACAGGAGCCTTTTAATATGTCATTTACTCTGATTCTTCTTGTAGCATGTACAACCTTTAATCCTCTTATCAACACCATTTCCTTAGCAATATCTCTAGAAAAATCATTTGCTTCCAGTGCAGTCTAGATGCAAAGAGCATTAGTACCTCAGTTACACGTCACAGTTGGCCAACATCAGCTTTCCTATGAAATGCTGGACTTGACTTCCCAGTGGGTACCACCTTCTGTGCTGAAGAAAGTAACATCACAAAAGCTGTAACTTGTCTCCTCATACAGGAAGAGGTCTCTGAAATCTCAGAAGCAGACACTGTATTCACGTTCTTCCAATGTGTCTTTTCCAAGCCCACAGTGTTGCTGGGAGAACACACTGCCTCCAGGCTGGGTCCCTTTCCTATCATTTCAAATAGCCCTTTTTCCTCAGGCCTCACAGGACAGGACAGTCTGTAAGCCGAAGGAAAACAGCTTTAAGTGAGAGTGATCAGTCCATCCCTCTCCACCGTTCAGGCAGGTGGGACATATTTAATTACTATTTTATTAGATACCAGCATTATGCATGTGCCCAAGAGCACAGAGGGCAACAAAGAAAACTGCACTAAGCACAAAAATAATACAAAGAGCCCAATAAACAAACGCAAAGTAAATGGCACCATCACAAAAGTCAGAGCCACTGTTAAGTGCTCTAGCAGGTGGCAACACAATTCTCACCCCTGAGGTCCTTGTAACTCCCAAGGTGAAGAGCAGCATCCCTGTGTAGCAGAAAGCCATCTTCAGTTCCCAACGGGTACACCCACCAGAGGCTTTTGATGAAACCTAATGCAATCAATGGAGAGGAACATTTTCAGGCAGCATGAATCAGGCCAAGGAGTTACAAGAGAAGCGATATAACTTCCTGGAAAATATACTTTTCTAATCAAAGTACAGCACACGAGACTCAAACAGCAGATAACAGAGCAACACATTAGCAAATGCAATTGGATAAAGAGCTGAGAAATGCCAGCACTTTCCCAGACAGCTCTCCCCACAAGTTACCTGGAATTCTCTGTACTCAGTAACCCCCACAGCAGGCAGCCTGGGCCAACACTTTGATCTCACAGTGCATGTCCTGGTATAACAGGACTGTGCACATACTTATTTCAGAGCTGAAGAGGGGAATGCAGTGACACACGGAGGCCAGCTCCTTCTCAACAAATACTGCTTGGCAACAAGTTTGGGAAGATCCAGCGGAGGTCACTGACTTGGTTCACCCTCCCAATCTTGTGCAACTTTTTCAGTTTACTGTTGCATGCTCTGCCCCAAATACAACATAATCTGCTCACATTTTTATCTAATCTTCCTTCAATTTTTAAACCAATTGCATTAGGCCATTAGACTTTGTCAGCCAGGTTCCACACTGCAGTCTGAGTTGCACACACACATGAATCATGGGGAAAGAGGAAGAAAGGATTTTATCACTCCAGAGACAAGGAGTTGTTATTTAGCCAGTCAAAGAAACACTTGTATCTGCAAGGAACCTTGGCCATCCCCTTTTCCTTCCTTAGGAAGGAAACTAAGTTGAGAACAGAAAAATTCTGAGATGCCTGGGAAACCTGCCAAATGCCAAGGCTCCCAAATGGCTCTCTTGCACAGGAACACTCTTCATACATAGGGACAAGCAAGACTCACAGCTCCATGATCAAGACAAAATGTCCCATGAATAAAAAAAACCCTGAAACCATTAAGCAAGTATTTTTCCTGTTACTATTACTTTTCTGATGAAGAGTTTTAGCTGCTTGTCTTTTTTAGATTGTAGGAGTAAATGCTCATAAGCTTGCTTATTTCCATACCCTGGCTTAATATTACACGGTATTGTGTGATCATACTGTGAGTTTACTACAACTAGAAAATAGGGGACTCCTTAATAAAGGAAAAGGCAAAACGACAAAATGAGGTGTGCAACATGTTTTCTCACCTCCTCAGTACCCCTCCCAGTATCAGAAAGGTAATGAGGTCCGGGTTAGGGAACACAAACTGGACATAAGTTACACGTGATGTTAGGCCTGATGGGATGTAACCATGAATGCTGAGGGAGCTGGCTGTTGGCACTGCAAGGCCACTCCATTGCTGACAAGGCACGGCAATTGGGAGAGGTGTGTGAGGAACAGGGGAAAGCAAATGTCACTCCTGTCTTTGGGAATGGCAGGAAGGAGGACCCAGGGAACTACAGGCGCTGAGAAGATGATGGACCATTTACTCCAGGAAAGCATTTCCAGACCAACAAAGACAAGAAGGTAAGTGGCAGCAGTCAGCATGGACTTACAGAGGTCATTTGTAAATTCTTAAGGATCCTAACCTGCAAGCCCCTGTGATAAGGTGACCCATTCAGTGGACATGGGGAGAGCAGTGGATATTGTCTGCCTCGACTTCAGGAAAGCTTTTAACACTGCCCATTGTCCATATCTCCATTGACAAATACTACAGGCTCAGTAAGTGGACCATGAGGTGGACTGAAAACTGGCTGAACACAAGGTTGTGGTCAATGGCACAACGTCCTGCTGGAGGCCAGTGAGAAGCAAAGTGTCCCTATACTGAGGTCAGTCATTTTCATCATCTTCATTTATGACTGGTTGATGGGACAGAGCAATTTCTCAGCAAGTCTGCAGGTGATACAAAGCTGAGAGGAGTGGCTGATAATGCCAGAGCATCGTGCTACCATCCAGCGATACCTCAACAGGCTAGAGAAACAGGCCCACAGGATCTCATTAAATTCAACAGGGAAATGCAAAGTCCTGCACCTGGGGAGGAATAATCCCAGGTGCCAGGACAGTCTGAAGGCCAACTAGCTTGGAAACAGCTTTGCAGGTAAGGATCTGGTAATCCTGGTGAATACCAAGTCCAAGAACCACCAGAGCAAAGAACACAACCCAGCCACAAAGGCAGCCAGTGGGATCCTGCACTGCACTACAAAGAAAGCTGACAGCTTACAGAGACATCTGAAACTACTATCTGGGTCATACAAACAAACTGGATTCTGAGTGCAGTGTATGAGCAATATGCAGTAGTAGCTCAGACATGGCATAATATTAACCCAACACTGAGTTTTGGATGTAAGACACATTATGGCTGACCAGAGTTGGAACTGACTGCTAGAGACTGTATACATATACTTCAAGTCCTTTAAAAACATGTTAACACATGGCAGGAATTATGCAAGGAATTACATTATCTGAAATAAAGTATTAGCTGAAGTGTAGGAGAACTACTCTTATATCAAATCACGAATATGAACAAAAAGAGGGCTCCTAATTTCAGTAACTGCTGAATGAAAGCCACATATCCTAATACGTACCTTGTACTAAAACTTGGTTTGGGATTCCCTTTCATGTGCTTAAGATACACAAGGGTTCTGCATAAGCCAGTCTTCATCTGCATTTTAAGATTTTAATAGTAACCTAAAAAATAAGAAGACAGTAAGTAACTATGACACTTCAAATAAACTAGAAAATAGAGTAGCTTCTCTTTTCAAACACCCCTAAATTATAGAAAAATCCATTTATTCTTTACCCAGTTTTACCACTTACTTGTCACTACACAGATTTGTACCCCAATTTTAATTTAATTTTTACTACCTCAGCAGTTAAACAACAGCTGTTCCAGGAACACTAAGAAGCTCCTAGATTTTCATACTTCTGCTTGGAGTAATTACATGCAGTTCTGCTCCAGAGACCTCCAAGTCATTGCTCTTCGGAGGTTTTCTAAAACACACATGCTTCACGTGACAGAAGACATACTACATGTTGTCTTCTAGGCCTGCCAATGCATGTGGCCAAAGTGACATTTCATCCTTCTCATATTAGTGCCACTACAATAATCAGGATCCCTGCACACAACACAGAGTCAGTAATGACACCTGAGAACTAGCTGTTCTTGCTGCAGTCGCCATATCGTTCCACAGCCTCTGTGGTAGAGACATTATTTATAAGGGACAAAGGTATATATCAAAATAGTACAACTGAACTGGAGTGAAATGTCCCACTATATAATAACAGAACAGAACTGCATACAGGTATCATTAAAATACATTCTAATACTACAAGCATTTGATAAAAAAGTTTAAGACTCATAATTTTAGAACTTCTGCAATAGATCTGCTTGTATTTGCAGTAAGTGCAGTTGGAAAAACAGTATTATTTTATTCCTATTAGATTTATTAAAACATAAGTAAAACTACTATAATTCTATTAAAAATGCCTAAATAAATATGTTAATAAGGGTATACATCTTGGACTCTGTGTGTCTTCATACAGTCATGTGCAAAACAATTATCCAAAGTGGTTAAAATACAAGAGCTCTCTGCCCCAGCCACTCAGGCTTCAGAAGAGCTCTCACATGTACACACACATTCCCTCCTCCCCCAATTAAAATCACCTCTTCTCCATAAATACCTCCAACTTAAAATAACATGTGAGCACTGCAATGTTTGACAGGCTTAACATAATCCACTACTCAGGCATAGAAAAGTGTTGCAGAGCCCAAGAGCCCTAATGAAATGTCTGCAAAAGGTGCCTGGAAAGATTCCAATCACAGCAGCACAAAGGGGTGAAGAACTTTTTATGTTTTCAGATAAAAACTTCTAAAAACAATTTACCAGCATCTTGAGGTCCTGTTCGATGCTCATAAAACTTAGCACACCCTGCAAAGTATTTGTTACAGAAACAGTTCCTTTGGAAAGCTACACACACGTAGCACCTTTCAGGCCAGCTTCACTTCAAGAATGGTCCCAAAAATCAACTCAGAAGTGACACACGTGTAAATTACAACACACAACCACAAACATTTACAATAAAGATAACATTTACCTTATCAGACACAGCTGAAAACAGGCTGAGACTTGCAGCTCAGAATAAATACAAAGTTGGCACAATTTGTGAGTCCTATTAAAAGTGCTGTTAATTCATCAATTCTCCCATTTGATTCCTTTTCATCTCCTCCCCCCCAGTTCCCACTCCCATGGTGCAGCTTGCTGTCTATCACGTTCCAAAGTTCCAGTATCTATTCTGTACTGGACATGCATCAAGATGGATACCTTATTCCTAAAGCAGAAATGACAGAGGAGAGCCCACTAACCCTTTCTGACTCCAGCTTTAATTTTCCAAGTGCTAGTATTAAAATCATTTGGCAGGTCAAATGCAGTAATGGCTGTAGTGATGAACTGTGAGTCACGGGAACCAGGCTGGAATTGTCACCTGGACAAGCATTAGTGTCCTGGGACATTACCTCCACATGGTGTAATTAACACAGCTATTGGTTGCTATGTACCCAACTTAAAGGGAAGCTACAATTACAAACTGCACATCTTTCAGTCTCTATTATAATATGAAAACCCCACAATAATTATTTTCCCCTCTCTTTTTTCCCCCCTATCAACAAGGCTAAAACATCCAAAGGCCTAACAGTTTCCAGTTTCTGTAATAGCCAGTGTGTATTACCTGCTCTTGGCCAGCCAGATTTACTCATGATAGAACAGTGAGCAATATTCTTGGCAACTAGTAGATATTAGTAACAAAGCTGCAGCCACTTAAATCTGGTATATTTTTGCAGACAGACCCTGAAAACAGCTAGTAAGACTGCTGGTAGTGTTACAGTGTTTGTCAGGTTTATTGGGTTTGTGTCTCTGCACTGTTTCTTCAGGATTCTCTCTCTACAAAAAATTAAGATCATTCCAACCTCTTTACCCCATATAAACCTACATAAACCCTACTGTCTATGATTAAAAGCAATAACTTTGTTAGAGTTGAACATATCCCAGCAGCCAGTGATGAGAAAAGGATTTCTAAGAGCAGGAACACAGCAAAAAGTTATTTTCAAAGTAATGGACTGTGAATTTTCATTTATATGATAAAGCCTTTCTTTCAATTAAAGCTCAAAGCGGGTATGATGCCAAGCAAAATGAGACTGAAATAGTCTGAAAGGCTAAGAGCATGATAAACATGCCTATCCTGAAGAAAACAGATGAACAGATGCCTCACACATGAACTGAGTGATACTGTGCATATTGTGCCATCATCATGGATAATTAAAAATCCAACCCTAAATTGCCCTGTCTCAAGTAAGAACACATAGTCAGCGTAACAGTGCATCTCCACTTCTGTTTCCAAACAACAGTGCCTGTGCAGGACAAGCTCCAAGGGGCCAGTGCTACACACTGAGCAGAGACAGCTGTGACACTGCAATACCCAAGGACATTTACATTTACCTTGCACGCTGGTGTTGGGCAGCTTCACTGGCTTCACTGACACAGCAGGCTTTGACATTTATTTGGCTGGGGGTTTTTTGGGATTTCATTTTTTTATTTAACAGGATTTTTATTGGCCACTATAACAAAGGACTACCCCCCCTAAATTACACTGCATTTCCCCCTTTGTTTTAGATCTACTTTGAAAATTACCTAGCAACACACAACAGCAGCGTGGATACATTTTGACTTCCACTCAAGTGACCATATGGCATTTTGTATCAGCAGGCATAGGTAGCATTTTGAGCGTAGCAGACCCACTATCCAACACACAGAAAGGAAGAACTCCAATGCCGAGCTGTTCTCAGGAAAACACACAATCCCTTGTGGACAATTATTTGGGGTTTCCAAAGGGAACCCGAGATGATCCGCAGAGCTGTGTTCATGTTTTTGTTCAGGTTTACCTATCAAAAGGTAACAGATAACAATGTTGGCTGCTGACATACTAACAGAAGATACAGTGCTAGACATTCTTAAATTGTCAAGCAATCTTACCCTCCCCATTCTTCTCCTAGTTTTCACTTTAATCTGGTCAAACCTGCTCATCTTTGTCGTGAGTAGTCCCTGCTGAGGACAATAAAACCATCAAAGAATAAATCATCACCTGGCATCACTGCATGGCTGCCAAAGATTCTAATAGACAAACTGCAACATAATTTTCTCCAGTCTTGTGTTTGCCACATTCTCTCTACAGGAGCATATACTTGCAGAGAAGTAGCAGAAGCAAGTAAGCATTTAAGGGAAAAAAATTAACATTACTATATTTAGGCTCAAAAGGAGTATGAAGTTCCTAGAAACAAAAGGGCAAATACTACTTGAACTGAGCCAGCAATGCACTGAATTTCCTTGATAAGATTATTAAAAATATTTTACATCTATTTCACAACTTTGAATTTACAAGGTGTAGGGTACCTGAAGCTGGCATATTACACAGAATGAGGAATGTGAATGTAGTGATATTCCTCTTCTGGAATCAGATTTTGAAAGAGAACAAAGAGAGGAAGTTTCTAGTGGCCAGGCAATTGACCCATGCCAGTGACAATACTGTCATCAAGGGACATTTGTTTTTCTGTTTTGCCTGGACTGCAAAACTTCACATTCAGAAATTGAACTATTTCTTCAGTACTTAGGGAATGATGAGCGTGTCTGAAAGTATTCAAACAGAAAGGACAAAGATTTCACCTGCACAGCTTCAGCAAAGTCTGATGAAAGTACTCTGTAAAATTAATAAAAATTGTTCATTTGCAAGTAATTATGTTCCTAGATGCAAGGCCATGCATTTAAAACAAAAGGAGGATCCCTTTTTTTTGTAAAAAAGATTCCTCACAATTTCAAAGAAGTTTCGGTTTCATTAGCAGAAGGAAGTGAAGTCTCTTAGCATCATTCAAGACTTCTATTGCATAGTATAATCCAAGTGTTATATATATACACACACACACATTATATTTTTTGCAAAATCTTGTGCACTGTCACGCTGTAGTCCAAGTCATTGAAACAATCCTGTACAAAACAGCAACTCAATCCTGTATTCTTTAATACAGTCCACTCCCCAATATTGCTGATATTCCCCTGTTGAGGAAATTGCAGCACCAGAATAGCTGGCTCAACACTGGTTTTCAGAATTATTCATTCTACCTATGTTGTTGTTAATGCAGCAGAAATATCTTCAAATGTTCAGATTTCTACTTTCAATGATTGCATTCATGCTGAGCAGCTTGGAAAAACCTTCAAGAACAGTGTAATTTTCTCTATTCAGAACTCACATGCTCTCTTACATGGATATGAAGTTCTGAGCATTTTGTGATACTTTTCCTTGTCACAAACAGCTAAAAAGTACAAAACTGTTGAAGAAGCAAGGGAATAACCTTTAACCATCATCATCTCTCACCTAGAAATAATAACGTATAGATGTAACTTCTAACAAAGAAAACTTAAGAAGCCTAACAGATCAAAGGCATCTGAAACCACTGCATCACTCAGCATTCGAACTACTGTTAAAATTTCATGAGCTTGTTTTGCCTGGTTCTGTAAACTCTGGAGTCACCCATGACAGAAACTTACAGAATTTGAAACAAATTTAGAAAAGTTTGCTGTAAATGATAGTTATGCCAGCACAGCTAGCAGAGTTAACCAGTATCACTATAGCTCTACTACTTTAACAGAAGTCAGGATACTGTTGACAATTATACAGTCTAAGAGAACTGCTAAGATTTTAGAGACATTTAAATATGTATAGTGCTATTAATACTGATTTCATTTTATTTCAAAATATTTTAAATTGTTTTGAAGTAGCAAAAACATGTATAGGCAAAGCCTGAGACAGTTTTCTCAGATTTCACAGTATTAAGACTACAGAAAAACAAAATATATTTGTATTATATAAAAGTACTTAGATATACTCAAGATGCGATGACCTCACTAGTTTGAGGACATTTTGGATCTTCCAAAAACTAAAGGGGAATCTAGTTTCACAGGAAACTTCCTAGATTGTGTATAATCCAATTTTCTCTAATTTAAAAGAACACTATTCTCAGGAACTGTGAAACTCACTACACACAGCTTCTGAAGTGTTAGCAGTGCTGATTGACCCAACTTCACACAATGATCCCCATTCCCTCCTGTAGGGTTCCTTACCTGTCATTTTTGCAGCAGGTGCCAAGTCAGGCCAGTGTCCTAACCTCCTCTTCCAAAATAATGACAGCAGAACTGATTATCTTTGTGGGGCTAAAATCTCTGAAGCCGTAGGACTGTGCTGGGGGAAGGGCAGGGCAAGACGTGGTCTCACAGTCCTCATGATTAACAACTCAAGATTCACTCAAAGAGCTTTCATCTTTGATGTGCTTCATTTGAAAATGTAAAATTTAACAATACTACTCAATACATACATCTATATTGAAAGGAAACCTAGTAAGGAAGCATTCAGTTACGTAAGCATGTAATAGGGTTTAACATAGAAAGTTTAACAAAGGCAAAACTTTATTTAGATGACAGAATCATGGAACGGTTAATGTTGGAAGGAACCTCTAGAGATCATCTCATCTACCTCCTCAGCTCATGCAGGGCCACCTAGTGCCAATGCTCAGGACTGTGTCTCCACTCCACAACCTCTCTGGTCAGGCTCTGTCAGTGTTTGATCACCCACAGGAAAAATGTGCTTCCTGAGGCTCAGTTTGTACCTGCTGATTCTGGTCCTGTCAAAAGACTTGGTAATTCCTTGTGCAATTAAGGAACTTCCTTTCTGTGCTAACTCAACAACTTCTAACTCAGATTATTTTGTAATAAATGCACACCAGTTTCTAGCTTCCTCCATAATAAAACTGTATTTGGGAGGAAACTGAAAATGTTACACTAGATTTGAAATATACAGGAAATGGACTCTCATTTCAAGACACAGACAACGAAACAGCACCAAACATAATCAACTGAGGGTATCCTGCAAATGCTCTATTGCATATTGGCCCACTGACTTACCAAACTCACAAAGCAATGTTGAATAAAGGTACCATTTCTCATAAAAATTTGTGTCTTGTGAAGAAGAAAGTATTTACAGATGTATTTTGACATGACCTAACTAGCTGTTGCAACAAATCGAGTCTGCACTTGCCCAGTCTAAGCAGATTACTATTCAGATCCGGGCTGAAAGGTGAGCGCAATGCCACCAAGAAACCTGTGAACGTGTTCAAGACAGGGTACACAGCAAACTCAGCCACATAAAACTTAACAGCAAAGATTCTCTGCTTGCTTCTGCTGCACAAACTTCATTGTCTGGCAAGCTGCCACTCAAACTTGCCTTTTTGTCCTTTCTTTGCACAACTGGACATATTGTTGATGCTGCACTAAGCAGGATTTATCGCAGCTTCCTAGTACCACTGTACATTCCCTGCTTTAGTGGAAGTCACTCCTACCTGCAAGACAAAGTTATTCTTTGTACCCAAAGTGAAATAGCTTTCTAAGTGAGTATCAAACATTTTAAAAAAAGGATTAAGCCTCAGGTCTCATAGAGAGAGCAAAGGAAGCATCTACTAACATGTTACAAAGAGGACTGAAAAGCAGTGTATTAGCAATAATTTTAAACTTGAATAATGGAGCAGGCATTTCAGTGAGTGTTAGAAATACTATTAACCCTTCCACCACATACCCCCCTTAAAAGACATTCCAGTTGGTTACCATTTTCTTCATTTAAGAGCAGAGTATAAAGGCCTCAATGGTGAAACCCCTTTGCACAGGACTAACACAAGACCACATGGTAAGAAATGGGTAATTTCCTTTTGCTATCATATTACATGCAAAGGCAGTCAGCTGGCATCATATTCAAGACTACATATTTATAATCAAAGAGATTAATTCTTGGTACTAATTTTCATCATGGCTTGTTCAGATTTCAAGATGTTAGCTTGTACTATAATTCTCACATTAAAAATACTAATTTAAAATGAAGTTATCAAAATTATTTCAGGTGACAAATTTGTAAGTATCAATACATTAATGACACAATGGTTACAAACAGACTAAAACATACAAGCTGTTACTTCAGTTACCTGTTTGTGACTTTTGATGTACACAAGGAAAAACATCCATTCCAAAACACTACAAACATTATTTGCAATGTCTTGAAAAAGAAACTCCACATAAATAAACAGCAGCTTCTCCAAAGCAGTCCACATTTCAAACCGAAGTCCTGCACATTGATGCATCCATTTCTTTGAAAGGTTAACAGAATATCTACACATTATCAGATTCTTTCACACTGCTTTTCACAGACCACCTTCAGAGCTCAGTTTGTTATCCTTTCTGCTCAGCCTTGTTCTTGCCTTCTTGTAACTTTATTTCCATCTTATTTTGGTCAACTTACTTTCATTCTGACCCTCTGCAAAATCTCGCATCTGATTAGCATCTGACTGCTGGGTATGCTCTGACAGGGTATGTTTATGCATAAAGTTTGAGTGATTCTAGTTTACACCAAGCTGTGTAAACTAAAGTAAAAGCAGATGTCCCAATAGTTTAAAGGTGATCCTTAGAACATGGACATAGAACAAAGTTTTCATATCTTTATTACAAAATTAGGGAATCAGAATCATCCAACAGATTAATTTTCTCATAACATACCTTGAATTATTAAAGGAATCGTAATCATTGACAGTACAAATGTAAACAGTTTGTATTTTCTGAAAAATCTCTGTATGATATTTCTTAAGTCTCTACTCAAGCTTGCTCAGATCCATGCCTCATTGAGAATACCAAATTTCTACTTAATGAAAAGTAATATTTGGAAGTGCACTGCACTGACTAGAAAGGTGTAATCTAAGACAACTGTAGCTTGCAAGAGCTAATGCTGATTTAAGCACCCCATGACTATGCCACTTCGAACCCCCACCTGCAGTGGCCGTCACTGTGAAGCTGAAATTTGCTTGGCAGAAAAGATGAAGACTTTGAAAAACACCCTTGTAGCCATAAACCAGCTTCATTAACTGAGGCACACAAAACAACTGCTGAAAAACCACCAAAGGCACTACCATATTCCAAGTACTGGGAAGGCTGTGACAGTCATGCAGCTGTACACACACTCATCAGACAGCTACCTAAGATGCTGACTCTTCAACTATTCAGATTTATCACTATGACAAAATAATTCTGTCCTTCATAAACTTAAATCCTGATAACCCTATTTTTGTTTTGTCAAAAATAAGGCAAAGGTGACATTTTCCTGCAGTAAGAGCAGGGCCAGATTTGGGCAGCATGTATTTTTAAGCAGGAGCTCTCTAAACTTGTGACAGAAGTTTTCCATTGGAAGCATCGGTAGGTAAGTTACACGTACTTGAACTTCAGCTTTTCCCAGCACAGTTCTGTCTTGCATATTTAGGTGTTTCCCTGCATGTCAGTAGTTTCATCTCATTTAAGGTTATGTAGACAGAAATGAAAAATATGGGAAAATATAGCCAATTCCCCAGTAACATAACTCTTCTGCATATCTGAATGAAACACAAGCTTCCAGACTTACTTTGTCTATTCAAACATGTATTTTATTTGAATGTTTACACTGAACTAGTTTTATTTATAGTAGAACTCTGAAACAACATTTAAGAATTTCAGATGAAGTTTCTAAGTCATATTTGGGGTGTTTAATTCTATGAGTTTCCAAATTCTTAGATACAGCAAACTGAAAGATGAGGTCAAACCATCACTTCCTGTTTTCCCACATTATTTCTCCATCTGTAAACCTATGAAGAGCACTTATATATTTTTACTTTTCCATATTAGTATTTCTACACACCTGTGAATTCAGAAAGGGTAACTGTCTATTAAGTTCTCATGTATTCTGTCAATTATTGTGTATTTCTTTACATAAAAGAGAAATTTTGAAATTTAATTAATCCAGAACAAAGTCCTTTTTCTTTGCCCCTTTGGAAAAGCCATGAATTCTTTTTAACAACACAACAGGTTAAGAATACATAAATTATATTAATACACTAACAAAACACATATGGAGAGATATGCAACAACTTGCCAAATCTATATATAAAGAACTGTTTTTACTCTGCATCTGCTATATGATGCTTTCCTTTGACCCATTTCCTACAAATTCAGTGTTAGAACCCTCAAATAAGTCTTCATACAGCTCGTATCTTCCACATCATAAGGAAAATTTAAAGCCTTTACAACCAAAAATCCCTTGGAATACACAACAGGAAACAAAGTCCTAAATGGAGTGGATTAGGATAACCAGAGCAGGCCAGTAACAAGCTTCAAAGCTGAATGATTTGGCCCAATTTTATAGTCAGTATGTCACACCTTACATCCTCACACCATTTTTAAAGCCTTGCAGAAGTTTGCAGAATATTCACAGAAGCTTGGGGTTGAGGCACAATGTCCTCAATGTCAAATCAGTGAAAGATTGAGAGCTCACATAAGACCTCTAGTAAAATAAAGTTTTTCCACTTTCTTTAAAGATATACCATTTGGCTTCTTCCACATTGGACAGTCTTGAATATACAAAATTGTTTGAAAATTTTTGATTTTTTTTTTTTAAACTATAATAAAAAGAAGATTCTTCAATACCAGTTTTCCCAACCAATGCCTCAGGAACTAAGCAACATACAATAATGAAATCCCTTACCCTCCCTCAAGTACCTAGATGAACACTTCCAAAGCTGTTGAGTACTTCTGTGACTACTACAGCAATTAATCAGAAATTCAAATGTAGTACCAAGATTCTGGGCACCAAGTTTTAAAACAATGGTATGCTCAAGATCAGTTTTAATTTAAACTAAGCCTAAAGACACAACATCACTACCAGTAACTACCAACACCTGAATTACCCTATTTCTGATATTCATACTACACACCATCATCTCCAGTAAAGTACATGTCTCTAAGCTGACCAATGGTATTTTTAAGATGCTAGCAATGAGTTAATACTTATAACTGCATAAATTAAGACAAATTATATTTCTTGTTAAATCTCTGTAACCAAGTTTCACACAGTGGTCCCAATGTAAGGAATAAAAAATGCATGCCCAGTAACATAATGCAACTCAAGACTATGATTTCTCCACAGGTTTGTGCTTTCTCTGCCCCCCACTTCCCCAGATTCTCAACTCAGCACTTCAGAAGTTTTACTTTAAAAAATATGAAACTCAAACTACATTTTTTTCATGTTTAATGCAACTTGGGGAGTTAAGAGTACTATTCAGAGCAAACATTTGGGCTTAATTTACTGTCTTGTACAAGTGCTTGGGATGGAAACTAAACAGAATTTTTGAAATTTTTAGTATTAATACGGAAATGCCCCCTAAGCAGGAAAAAGTCTTGAGTAATCATGCAGAGTATACCAAGTGATTTTATTCTCCTGAGTCAGCTGTCATTTTAGAAGCAGTAAGAGACACAGAGGACTTCCGTTTACTTTCCTAATAAACGCTTTTTCATGACTTTTGACTTTTTCCCCATATGCAATGGAAGAAGTGCATTTTGCTCAAAACATGCAGAATGAACACAAAACGGAAAGCAAGCTTAGCAATGAAAAACTCACCTAACAAGTTACATAATACCAAACCTTCTAGAACCCACCTTTCTACAGACATTTGAATTCAGCAATGTGACTAAAATATGAAACTATATGCAACCATGATGCAAGAATGATGATGAACATGCATTAAGTGGTATTTGTAATAAATAACTACACAAAGCGTGACATGACAACGATACACTGACATGTATCCCAAAATGGTTCTAAAAGCCATAGTAATCCCAAGTGGCAAGTTGACACAATTTTCACTTATAAATCAGAAGTTCAATATACAACAATTCCTTCACACATTTTCTTAGAAAACTCTATAAACATCCAGTTTTTGAAATGCAGTAATTGTACTCTTCACGCACTAGGGCAGAAACTTTATTTCTATTATTTGGCACAGTTCTGGTTCTGAAAAAGATGTGGAACTGCTACTGATACAATGCTGGGAGTTCTAGAAACACAATGTTCTAAAGGAACAACACTGAAGATGAACTACTGCTTCATTATTACATTTTCCTTCTGTGCCTTCTGCAAAAGGCTTTTGATTTGAGGTTGATTAGAACGGGAACTGCGGCTTACCTTTAACATGCTCTTTCCCTTAAAAGTAGAATGTAATATATGGAACAACACAGTGCTATCATGTCAAAGAATGAAGAATGTTAGCATTTTAAAAGACAGTATTCCCCATCTTTTTAATTGCAGTTTACATATTTTCTTCCAAGAAAAAAGTACATGTAAACAGTCCTGCTTCTTTAAAGCAACTGCGTATTGCATCTTTCCTGGAGAATCACGAAGAACACTATTTTCCATATTTTACTGGCTTGCATGTAACCTTCTTGGCAACTGCAGAAAGTGAACAGACAGGTCAAGCTCACACAAAATTTGGCTCAACGTGTTCGTGGACATTTTTTTCTTCGTTACTTCAAATATTTGTCCTCTTAGACCAATCATCACTAAGAATGTAAAACATAATTTAGACATCTAAAGACCTTAACATGCTTCTTACCTATTTGTTCTAAGATATGTACTTCTTGGAAGTACTGAGGACCCTTACAAAGTCACTTAATAAGAACATATTTAAAATTACATTCTAAGTCTACAGCACAAACTAACCTATGTCTGTACATTATGAAGCATCTTGCTCTACTGCCCACTCCTCACTCTTCTTCCTTTCCACACTGAAATGAGCAGAATTGGAAATTCTCACTGGGTTTCCCTTACCCTGCTCACTGCCTGTGCACAGGGGTGCAAGGTGGACACAGAGCAGGCAGGAATCAGGACCGCGCAGCAAGGAGGCCAAAGGGCTAGTCATATCTGCAGCAATGCCTGGACAGAATGATTTTTACACATGGACACAAATATTTCCAACTTCCCATGAGCATAAAAATATTTAAAACATTTGGAAGCAGTCTGAAAGACCAATTCCAGCTGGCAGTTCAAAGACTGCATTCTACAGTACTGGGATAGCTGGTTTATGCACCAAGGGGTTTTTTGTGCAATTTTATACTAGATAAAAATATTTAAAGCTCAGTAACAGCACTGCAGACCAAATCATTTTACAGCAAACAAAGAACAGTAATGCAACTTATTTTAAAAAGAAACACATTAAAGTGCCCAGAACAGCAAGAGCAAACAGATGCAAAAAGAATTACAATAAACCCTTGTGGGCTTTACATCTTTTTAGATTTATTTCATTTCCTCTTCCACTTTTCTTAAGCATATGTGGTTATTTAAATAGAGAAAACCCGTTTTGCTTAGGGGTGGGTTGTGCACTGAGGGGTTTTTTTGCAGGAGGTGTTTTGTTTTGGCAAGGATTTTTTTTCTTTCAATATTCCCTGATAATAAAATTACTTTCCCTGTCACACAAATAAAACATTGTTTAGTGAAATTAAGGCAAAAAATTAATTAAAATATCTTAATTGCATCCCATAATTATTGATAAATATGTACTATTTTATTTTCCTTTACCACGATCTTCTGTTTGGTGTTTCTCTGCCTGACTCAGGTGTTAAGACTGGATTCTCACAGGTTTGATGAGAGGCTAACAGTCTTAAAAATCAACTGTTTCATACTTACGACAATGCTGTATACAGTTGCTGTATCCAGCCACAAAATCAAGCCCTATAGAATAACTTCGTAAGAACAACATAGAAGAAACAAAGCCAACTACAGTGACCCCACCCTACACACCAAGAACATGACAGTATTTTTAGAACATTAATTTGTTTCAGTTTTTCTGCTACTCCTTGGCCATCTTCACAAAACTAAATTCAGTTTAAAAAATCCAAGACATGAATGTACCTGCTATTTCCATATTTTCCATTAAAAATTAGTTGGTTTGTGGTTTTCATGTAGAACAAGACTTAAAATCACTTTTGTGAATCTGCTGTAGATATAAAATTAAACCACACATCTCCCACTTTTATTACTTTACTTTATTCCCTCTCTCCCATGTTTTATCCAATTTACATACAGGACCCTTCACACTTACTCCTGTGCCAGGATCTACACAGTATTTTTCACTTAAAGGCAAGAACAGTATCTTTATTCTCACTGCAATTCTTTCAAGTCAAGCACTTAATGTCCCACATACAATTAGCATGTAAATTCAATCAAATTATACAGCTATGCTTCACTCTACAGAAACTGAGATATAAAAGCACATTGGTAAAACTAGGAACAATGAAAGTGCCAGACAAACCATTTACCAAAACAAATGGAAAAAACCTTATCAACACATGTATGTAGTAACACAGTCAAGTTCCTTTTGAATTGCATACATCTTGTTATGAGCATTTTGTTCTCCAGGGACCACACACAAATCAGTTAAGATTTTACCCACATTTACAAAATTACCTTTGCTTTTCTTTTGATGTGATTTGGGTATATAATAATTGTTATATGAAAGCAGGGACTCTTCCAATGGTTTTACCTGCAAGTAAAAGTAAGCTTATCTCTGAATTTAAACTTCTTTGAGTAGCGTCTTCAATTAGGAAAAAATGGTTGCTGTTCCAAACTCTTTACTGAAGAAACCCATCTCTTGTTGCTTTTAAGAGTCAGGCTGAGGCCATTAACAAGAATACCTCCAAAATTCAAGGAAGTTCAAGATGGAAAAGACCTATTAAATCTATCCCACTAAATGTGAACACATTAAGGGTCTGTTTACATGCATTTAAAATAATCAAAAGTACTGTTTTCATGAAAATTTAATGTTCAATTTATCTATTCTACAAGTAACATTTTAGAAATAAATTTTGATAAACTTCATTCCCTATTTCACGGATTACCATGAAAATACACATAAAATGCCTACAACTATGATCTTATTTAAATACTTTATGAGAAAAACCCCAGAACTATTAACAAAACACCAAACTGGTGAGACCACCTACTAAGCTTGTTTCACAGTATATCCCAAAAGGCAACAAAACACCAATTCAATGGGAAAAATTATACCTGACATTAGGTATTCCAAGTTTTTAGTAAACTCTTTTATAGTTACTATGTTCTCACATTTGAGTAAGTAAATTTTTAAGATGGCCAATGCTTTTGGGTTACTACAGTCCAACATTTTCCTCTAAACTAGTACTGAATAGCCAAGTAAGTAGGAAATGTTCTACCTCTCTATTTCCCATAGGCCACACTCACTCACTCCCTCCTTACCATTCATGAATCAGGGAAGTTTGGACAGATATTCCCTCATGCTACAGAAGTGACCTAACAGCCCAAGGAAAGCACCAAATCCCAAGATAATTCTGTGTCTTAATGACAGCACAGTGTCCATATTAATCACTTCAGGGCTCCTGAGAAGACAATTACATTTCATTTGATGTATGTGCTCTCTGAAGTCCCCCACTCTTGGGCACAACCTAACAAAACATACCAGATGCAGACTTCAAAACCACCTATGGATATGCACCACTTCAAGTATTGTGAATGGGACTTAGAATCCCTTCACATTTGTGGTTCAATGTAAACTGACTCTAGTTGCTACCCAGCCTTCCTTGCTATTTAAATAGTTAAATTACAGTTACAAAGAGAAAAATTATGGTCCAACTTGTTAAAAATATACATAGAGAGATGTATGCAAAAAAATTAGTTTCTGCAACATACTTCAGTAAAATGAACTTCATGCCACCAGAGCACACCACTGATCTGCCGAACATCTCACCTACAAGGCCTAAGGGGTTTTGATTTTCACTTGAGAATCTGCCTTTGGTTCAGCATTTTTGAGCCAAGTTATGTCACAGCAGATTGTGACCATTCAGCAATGCCTAGTTCATCAACGACACTGCATTTGTGTTTAGTACCTTTCAAAGAATTTGTAATTAAAGATTATTCTACAGCTGAAATCAAAAGTGGAAAAGGGAGAAAATTAATTTGGTATAATATTTTAAAATGTGACAGTGTAATTTACATCAGTATGCTCCTCAAAGAAAGCATACTATAAAATCCTACTGGATTATGGTTAAACTTAATACAATATTCCGTTCATATTGTCTTCTTGTTATCTGTTTTAATCTTCCGTTCAAGTAACCGTCTCCAGTTTACCACATACCTTTACGTACAGTTGGGTAAAATATACGTGGACAATAAATAAAACAACTTAAGGTCTGGAACTTTTTTCCTAGGTAATCCATAGTACTTTGTATTTTTCTTAGGAAATAAATACAGTAAAGTATCATCAACAAGTTTCGTAAGATATCAGCATGTTTTATCTAATGAGCACAATGGATATTAACTTGCAACCAAAATGAATTTTTTATTTGTTAAGTGCCCAATAGCTCCTCTTCAAGTGGCTGAGGTGACAAATGCAAATGCAGTTAGACAAGCTAGATTCTGGTAGCGGAGTGTTTAATTTAAATGAAATCATAAAGCTTTGTTACTTTTACATATTCAAATTGTATCTCACATGAAAATTAATCAGTTCAGACTGAAACGTCAGGAATAACGTAAAAGCTCAGTAAGTACGTTACAAAAGTACATGCACTGTAGTTGTCAATTTCATATACACTTCAAGTCTATTTGTTTTAGCATGGTATACGGCACAGTCAGGACTTCACTGTGCTTTCTAATCAAACAGAGCAAAGGTAGTTCAAAACTTAAGTATATGTGTACACAGAAAAAGGGTTAACCCCTTAAACCAGATGAGGAACAAGAAAAATCAACTACTTCAGCACAAGGACAGAACCTTCAGGCAACAACACTGCCTGCCCACATCTATACACCATTTTTAGGAAACAAACTGGGACCGTTCCTTTTTTAAGGAAATTAGGTGTTTATTGTATAGCTAGAATCAGTTACTACCACATTCAGCAAAACAAGAAACCCTGCCCTTAAGAGTTGGGCTGTGTACAATCAACACAGCCAGGCAGCCCTACGGAAGCTTTTATTAAGAGTTGAATTTTGGCAGCATGTCATGAGCTACAAAATGCATTCGTCATGAAATCTTCAGTGTGCCCAAAGTCAACATTTCAGTATTTACTTCTTAAGATTTGGTCCATGGATATTTAAATAGAGATTAGGTGATTTTCTGCAGCAAGGACAGCTGATAAATCCACTGCTACCATGCAGCAGAGCCATCCAAGTCAGAGGTTTACAGGAAGGGTAGCTCACAACTTGCAGAATTAAAATCACCAGTATTAATTAAAATCTACAATAACTCTCAAATACATACATACCTTCACTTGCTAGCAAAAGTGCAGCACAACAAACATGCACTTAAACAGCATGAAGCTGGCAAGGAAAGAATGAAGCACTTTTGCAGATTTAGTATGTTTAATTTACTTCTGAAACATACTCAAGACACTACAAGGAGGTCATATAAGTAGTTAAAAAATGACACAGCATTTACCTAAAAGGCCTGAATGACAGAGGCTTCCTCCTTAAAAAAAAAAAAAAAAGAAGAAGAAGAAAAAAAAAAAAACAAAACCCCAAAACAAAATTCCGCAAAAAAACATCAGATCTCTTGAACCTAGTTCAAGTTATATTTAAAACATGTTTCTTGTACAGCTTTACAGTTTGGAAGTACCAATTTACACCAATACTTTCTCAATCCCCTAAAAAATGTCATGTACAAGGGCAGAAAAGATGAGAAAAAAGTAATCTCATATTTAGGCACCTTACTAGACACCAGTGTGAACTGCATTTTCAACTGAATGCAGGACACCAAAGCAGAGAGCTTAAGTAGTTGCTACATGCAAACAGTAGTTTACACTAGTGAAAAAACCCCACCATTTCCCCACATGTTGAGTTTTAGGACAAGTGTACTAAGTAAAACCAGTTGCAGCTTTGGTTGTGGTTTATTTTAAGAATGAGTGCCATAATGTGATACATATATCAAGTAGGGGAACGAGCATTCCAGACTCTCAGCATAACTCACTATTCTATTACAAACTATAAGTGTAGCATGTATCTCAAGTCAAACAAAAAATGGCAGCATTAAAGACAGTCTAGAGTAAAATGCTTAGCAGCTACAGACGTCACAACTGAGGACCTACACATATTTTAACTCCTGAATTCTATGAAAACAATAGCTATCTTAAGCCATATAACACAGGCAATTTAAGTAACAGTGCACTTCCAAAAAGTCAGCAATGCCACAATCTTCTTGTTCCCCATTTCTTCAAAATTCAAGCCACCAAGATTATCACAGCCATATTAACACGCAACACACACATGCCCTCTCTGCTCTTTAAATCCCTGCTCAGCTATATATAATATACCATTTTTATATAATTAGGACACCAGTTTACCTCAAATCAGTTTTTAGTCCATTTAGTATCAGTATTCATGCAGAAAAAAAATCAAGTAATTTCTATCTCTGAAAATATGAGTGAACTGATAGAAATAGAACACTACTATTTTGCACAGGAAAAAGAGTAATAGTAACCAACCAATAACCCTACTTATTTGCCATTACAGGAATAGAACCAATAGGTCTTTTCCATCATCTTCCATGACTGACAAAATCAGACTCATAATAAGTTTCCTAATACCTTTACCATCAGTTTCATTTTAAGAGTCAATCAGCAAGTTTGACCTGAGTTGTGCTGTAAATGGATATTTTTCAAACTCATCATTCTGTAAAACCTTTTTGAATAATACTCATGTGCAATCCTTCTAAATGCATATTACTCAACTGTAAGCAAACACTTCCACTAGAAAACATGTATTTGCTTCCTTTTTAAATCGTTAATCATTGATAACCCATGTGTTTCCATTTGAACCAACAATTAGGGAAAATGCATACTTATTAATAATGATGCACTACACAGTGGAAGGCTTTAAACCAGCTTGCAGAAATGTCTCCTTCATTGCAATGGCAAGATACTTTAACCATCAGCAGAACACACAGATGTCACAACAGATATTCTTCTAAGTATGGATTAGGTAAATTCATTCATACTGTTATGAATAAAGCATACATACAGATTCCTTTCCAAAGTTGGGGTTTTTTTTCCTCTCCAAGTTAAATTTTCTAAAAATTTGTGTAACAGATATATTCTGTTGATAAGCTTACTGTGACTAAGTTTGCAATGGTGGACTGAGATGCAAGGATACAATATCCTTGAGAACACTTTGTATAAAATCTTAAGCTCTTCCAAAGTCAAAACAAAAGCAGCTGTGTTGTAAGTTTTTCACAGTAGGTACTGCACCATGCAGTTTAACTAAACAGATTCACTATTAAGAATGAAAGCTTTCTTGACACATAGTAGAAACTACATATGAATGAAAATGATGCCACATATTAAGCATAAAATTATTCTCACTCGGTATTAGTAATAACATTCCCAAATACTTTCCAGTGATTTTTTTTATTGTAATCAGATAACTGCACGTTTTACAGCATAGTCACACATTGTATTTTGCTATAGTCACAAACACATTGCCTTACATAATGATCCGCATCATTTCTGCTCTATACTACAAAGCCTATGACTGAATACAAAAAAAGTTTTACAAAAGAAACTGGTTTAAAGACTACAATAACAATAGAACCGTTTCCAGATAACAGCTAAAATTATAAAGGCATATCACTGTATAGTTTTACTGGAATTTCTAAAACAGTAAGGAATGAATTAAGATTTAGTATCTGCGACGCTTGTTAGGTCCTTCAAAGTTGCCCCCTGGGTTTCCTCTACCAAAGCCACCAGGTCCACCACTCACGGCACCTACACCACTCATTGGCGGCTGAGGAGTTTCAGAGCCCGTTCTACTAACCAGAGGTGAACCCATCTGTGATGGACCTCCTTGAGGGAATCTCTCATTATGCTAATACAAGTCCATGTGGAACACGCCAAATATGAGTTACAACAAAAACCACAAGTGATGTTGTCATGGAGTTCAGCAGAAAGTCCAGCAGAATCAGGATCACACATAGAAGGAAGAAAGGAGCAATTCAATTAGTTACTATGGGAAAAGAGCTGGAAATTAAAGAGTGCTAATGTTATGCTCCAACTTGCAAAGTAAATTAAAACTTAGAAACAATACTTAAGACCAACTCTGGTGCTGAATGCAACTTCATCCTTACAAACACATCTGAAGCAATATACATTCTCTGTGTAACTGAGGAGGCAGCAAACAGTTTTATACCTGAGCCCTATTCTGCCTTATTATACCAACTACAATGCTTCTCCCTTAAATAAATTAGACACAGAATCATTGTCAAACCGGGGGAAGATGTGGAGTGGGGGCAGATGGATCAGCTTTTTTAATTCCAGATACTGCATGTTTTTTTTCTTTTAATAGCAATGTAACCCAAAGACTTCTATACCCACATATCTGTGGATACTTCAAGCCCATGGTACCTGAAGTCAGCCTTTTTTTATATGGCACTTTAAAAAACTTTAGTTAAGACTTTTAAAACCCTGTCCAAATAAAATTACAGTAGTGATAAAATGCAGAACTGGACTATGCTTAATTTAAAAAAACTTTATATGTATCTAAAGCTTATTCTGAAATATCAACCTAAGATAAAAATCCAGTAAATATTCCACATTTATTTTCCTTAGCTTTGCATCTAATATTAATAAAGGTATATATGCTTACACAGATTTATTTGCTTAGCAATTAAGACCTAAAAAAGAAAACATCCATCTGAGCACTTACAATTCAGTATTTATGCAAGTGTTTAAAAATAGAACCCCACATAGTGAAATTTGAATTCGACATAACATACATAAAACATTAAAAGCACATATCTATGGTGCAATTAGATCTGGAAATAACTCATCATTCATCTGTTAAGGACAGTTACGCTTGCAGAAGAAATTCCTTCTGTGCAGAGACCTACATTAACTGCCCAGGTATTGAGTTCAACAAGAAGATTCAAGACAAGCCCTTTCCTTATATGCCTGAATCAGAATTCTTCTGAAAGCCTAACTCCAGAAATAGGAGTAGAGCTCTGAAGTTCTAAAGTCTGCTAGTTCATAAATACGTTACCAAAAACCAACATTATATTTATATAGGTAAAAATATATGCAACTTAGATCATGGATGTAATATAAGTGTTTGACATTATATAAGAGAAAGCTTACTTCAAGAGCTGCATAAAGAAGTACTACTGAGCAAAAGTACCTTTAAAACTGCAGCACTGGTTAAATCTGTTTAAAAATTAACTCACACCAGCTTGTTAGCAATGGATATGAATTTCAACAAATAACTTATCATGTTATCACTTTTACAATTTGACTTCTGGACAAAAAGTCCTCATTTCAACAAGGACCCCTCTTTCCATCTAATGAAGCAATTAATTACCTATACTAAAGTACAGGGGGAAGGCCACTTTTAAAATGTCATATTCAAAGACAATCTATGTTTCAAAAGACTGCAGTAGAAGAAAAATAAGATTGCTACTACTTTTCCCTTACGACTTCAAAAGAACATTCACTTAAAAAATTAAATTTTTATTTCTGGTCTCCATTTCCTTCACTGGAAATTAACTGTTATAGTATTTTAGTAGAGAGCCCTCCCAGGATTTTTAAAGTGTCTTTCCAACAACAGCAACAATAAAGCTATGCCTTTCTGTAGGGGCCTGCCCCCCAAATTAAAAACACTTCAAGTCCAAAATTAAGAAAAAAATAAAATCTAATTTGTCCTTTAGAAGCATGCAGAAGAAAACAGAAGAAAACATTTTTTTAAACATGCATTTTGAAGTGTCAGTATACTCCATACATTTCCATATCTGGAATGACTTTTTGTAGAAAAACAACAGTTCAAGTTAGATAATATGATTTGCAATATCATGTTCTTTTCCATACACCTCTGTTTCAGTGTCCATGTAATTGTAAGAGAATGTTCTAGAGGGGACCAATAACACAGTGGACTACAGCAAAAGCATCTCCAAAACCAGCATTTTATGAATAGCATCCCCCCACTGTGTGAGATATAATACAACTGATAAAATGAGCTGGCTCCTATGATATCAAGTGAGATCCTCTCCTTTTTAACTTGTAAAGACCAGGCTCATCATATATTTAGTGTGAAATCAGAATCTCATTTTACCTCTATGCAACAAAGTTTTTTGTTCAAACTTTGTTATACAGATTGCTCAATCACAGACAGACACTGTTGAGAAGGCATATATAAAAAGAAGCAGCTACAAAATGCTTCTGTGTTCCAATAAAACTATAACAGAATCACTGTTAATTCTATATACTCCTTTAGACTACACCAACACTAACCCAAATATATATAGAGAATAGTAATTAAAAAAATCAGATTTTAAACTATATAGTTGTTTCTCTACATAAGACATTACAGTCAGGAAAAGTGACTGGCTATGAGATCAAAGCAAAAATGGCTAGTGCTTTAACTGCACCCCAATGCTCTTGATTAAAAATTCCACATATATACAAGATGCTCCCTACCACCCATGGCAATCAGGCAACACTATTTCTCCTATATTGATATGAGAGTTACGCCCAACATCTGTTGGCATACTGATTTTCTAAGTGGTGTCATTACTGTCATAATCTCATGCATTTAACAGTGTTAGAAAAGAACTTGAACGCTAAAGTTGCTTCAAAATATTAAATAGTTTACACAAAGATATCTTCACACTACATAGCTTCCAAAATTTAGCTGTTCACCAAAAACCCCAACAAACTAATTCAAAGAATTTAGTTTTACAAAAGAACAGCAAATGTCCAAATTTATAGATCGCAGTTTCTAAGTAGGATTTTCAGTATATTGTCAAACAATTATTGCCATTCTGTGTTGTAAATTATTTGTATGCACAAGTTTTATCAATTACTTTTACAGATTCAAAAGACATAGCATGCATGCTCTTACTCAGCGTGAAAATACCTTTGGTAACAGAAATGGGCCATGAGACATGACAGCTATTCAAAGTAATTAAATTTGTGATACGTTACCACTGTTCCATTATCTGGCATCATTGGTGTTCCCATATTTGCAGCTCCTTCTGGTCCCATGGAAGGACCAGGACCCATTGCAGGGCCAGGTAAAGTTCCTCTGTTGTTCATATTCATACCCATCATTGGAGGAGGGCCTTGGTTACCAGCAGGTGCTGGGCTAAACGCATCTATGCAAAACAATCTATACTTAGAGCCATCCTATCTTAATTTTACAAGAACAAACAAACAATTTACAATATTTAAAAAGCCAAATACGCAAGATTTCCAATGCTTGAAATAAAAAAAAATACATTCTTTGAGACTGTACATTTATCTCAACCATCTGCTTTTAAACAGATTTTCAATAATCCCTATTACTTTGCATTACATGATTTGCCTCATGCATTTGAAAATCCCAATCTTTACAGCTTTTCAGTTTCTGTGTAGGAACTGAAGCATTCATATAGCGCATATATGCAGTATACACACTATAAATCTGAAAAAACTCCAGTGATTTTACTGATATTGGCAGCTATAAGGCAACTTGGCACTTTAGGGATCATCTCACATCAAATGTACATTTGCAAGTACTATTCTACCAGTATTATGTAATTATATACAGCATACAGTAGATTAATCTGAAGTCTAAAATCAATACCAGAGATGGTACTCAGCTTCACATTAAATAATTTGTAATACAACATAACTAAAATCTTGCATTTAACTGTGATTTTTTATGGCAAAAGTACCAGAAAACTAAGGGACCTTTTGTTAGAACTGAAAGCAACAGAACAACCTCCTCCAAAATTCTGATTCAAAGAGGTAGGAAAAGTTTGAAAACATATTTTGATATAATTTAGCTAGAACACTGCACTAGGAAACACCGCTCTGCCAGTTTTCATTATGATACACAACATTAAGGCAAAAATGCCTCCATAACATTTTTTCATAAGAAAGAAAAAGGTCTGATTATATATGCATCTCACATCTGCCATCACGAAATAGCAAGGCTGGTGGTGATGCATTTCTCCCCCACCAAGAGTAATCCATTCTTTTGAGCTCAAGTGTGCATCCAAACAATAACGGAAGAAGACATACCTTTGTAATCTAACCTACACTTACAGTATACACCATAAGAATATAAAGAAATCTGACATGTTGCTGGATTAATAACCTTGTTGTTTTATTTTAAAAATAGACGCACTTCTCATCACAACTGTACTTCTTCAATGACGAATATACAAAAGTACATCATTGTAAGCAGGCCATTTAGCACACAGTACTGTAACTATCTGCAGGTATGCAAAATTACATCTCCTGCCCTGCGTGCATATATCACAAGTCAGTGAAACCATGGTGTCCAAGGTATTGGCTGCTGAAACTGAAGACTTGGGTTGATCGTTATGCCAACAACAAACTGCTTTGCAAAAACAATCCGTGTAACACAGTAGCACATGTAAAGTGCTAAACGAGATAAAAATGCTGTAATTTTAAAAAGCAGAACTCGTTTGAGCTCAGTAACGAGAAACTCCAAGACCTCACCCTATAACACTAACTCAAAACAAAGGTATGCTCAACTTGGATGCGTCTTACCTACCTACACACATGATCAGTTCATGTAGCAGGTAGAAAACTCTGCTACAACACAAGAGAATTACCCCAAAATTGTTTTTTAGTATCATCCATTCAGTGGCTAAGTAGAGAAGGAAAAGGAGAAGTCTAAACTGCCAATATAAGGAGAAATCTTTATCTTTGGAGGCTCCTCCTATTCTGCAGGACTGTCATGATGGCAGTGTTAGTGTCGGCTGTAGTGCCATTAACTAAACACAAAATTACTTTTTACTGGCTTGCCAATCAGTCTAATTAAACTGAGACACCTGGCAAGCCACATGTGGGTAGTGTCAGTTAATTGTCAGCTGCAACGAAGTTCTTATGCTCTGTATCATACAAACATACCCACAGCGTTTCTAAGATGAGGTATAGCAACCTATACTATCAAACCTTTAATATTAATCCTATTTCAGGCAGAGTCAGCTCTTATGGGAGGAAAACTACACAGCGTAATGCAAGGAGAGAGTGGAACCCTGCATACTTCCAGCAAGAGGCCATTATAGTATTTTGGCTATAATTCAGAGGTCCTCCAAAATCCTCCTAGCTTCAGAGCAGACACTAAAACCTAACCACTTGATTACCCATTCTTTTTGGTGGGACACCGATGCTAGCAATTAATTTACAGGACCAGGTTCAGCAACAGATGGTAAGTATTACAGATCCCATTAAGTGTTTCGATGAGGCATACAGATTCTCTCAGAACTTGTCACAGAAAACTATAAAAATGAGCAGTTCTGCACGATGAGCCCAACACTTATTAAATCTGTCACAGAAGTACTGAGCTTTCTAATAATATAATGCAAATATTTCCACTACTGAAGATACTCCAGCTCTCTACTGTCCCAAATGATGAAAAGTTGCAAATGGCACAGGCAATGGTTAGTTAAAAATAAAGTTAGTTACAATTGTGACAGAAATTCACAACTGAGAATTCACAGTTGAGAATGGATGCTAAGGTCAATAATTAAAGATCTATTATTTAAAGGTCTACTGTAAGGTTTTGGGATCAGATTATTTTGGTTCTACGGGTGGAGTTGTTAATATGCTGGAGAAAAAACAAAAACTCACAGTGAGCTAACTTAAAATCCAAACACTATGTGCTAGAGATGTTTTAAAACAGCAGTTAAATATTACTGTAACTTCTTTTGGAACTACACAATTTATTTCTGAAAGTATTAGGTTTAAAAGCAAGTCGTAACAGAAAGCTTAGAAAACAAAAACATGAACATCACTGTTAAGCATTAAAACCTGAAAAGAACTGCAGTAAACACACATTTAAAATCTGTATTTAGAAAGTGTATCTATCTTGTGGATCTCGACAACTGGCACAGTACTGATATTTACGAAGTCTCTTAATTAAATGAAATTTTCAAGTATGCTGCAATGATATGGAAAAGTACGACTATGAAATAAAAAATTTAGTCACAATCTATGCTTCAGTTCATTATTTATAGATAACTTCACAATGTCTTCCATTAGAATTATTTTTAAAGCTTTTTATTGTCCCTGAAAGAAAAAGCCTATTTTTACATTGCAGCTATAAATGAGTCTCAACTGATAAATGCAAGGAAATGGTGAATAATATATTTAAAAATCTGAATAAGGCAGATTCTTTATTCTATAAATTCACATTACTCAAAAGGTCAAGAAACATTTACTAAGTTTTGTAGGTAATTTCAAGTTTAAAATATAGAAAAAATAGTTCCATTACTTTTACTTAAACCATCACCTTATTTTTTTTAAATTAACATCAGGAAACTTCCAATAGATAATATATTGACCCTTAATACAGTTTAGTAAGATTTGGTGTTTCAGTCTTGTTTAAAAGCAGATATAGTGGACAAGATTTCAAACTGTTTCAGTCTGCGTATATGGAGCAAGCACTAATTATCATACTTATCTAGATTGCACAGTAACAGTTCTTAGCAGTGACAATAGTTAAAGTCACAAGAGTGAACTGAGAATATTTGCAAATACAGATTTGCAGTAAATTAGTAGAACACCAACCACATTATTCATTAATCTCAAGAACTTGCCAATTTTGACATCTACATCATTTCACTGCATGCAATTACAGTACCAACTTGTCTGAAGAGGTAGTCCATCCAAAAGAATGCCAAATACTTTTTGAACGTAAAATTTCACTTCTGTATCAGGTAATTTCCAGAGCATCACTTTTCCCTGAATTTTGTTTGTCTTAACTTGCACATTGTGTTTTTCCCATGTGCAGTCAAAGCAATAAAGATACACCTTGGGGGCGGGGAAATGTGCAAAATATGTGAGTTTTTTTAATTCCTAATATTGCTTACTCCTTTTTACCAGTAGTTGTCACTGATTAATAGTGCTTGAGTAGCATGTACAGTCCCAAAGAAAAAAAAAATTTACATTGCAGAAGCCTTTTTCCTTCAGATCCCTACCTCCCATGTTAATTGCTCCACGAGGACCCATATCACCCATTCTCATTTCCTGTTCTCTCTGAAAGCAAACATAGTTTTTATGGTCAACCTATCATTCTTAGAACTTAAAACATTCCCATTTACTCCATGAAAATAAAAACGTTAAAAGTTTCCAAGGTTTCCATTGTTTAAAAACAGTACAAGGAATGAAGTCAGCTATACTCCCTAATATCACATGGCTTAATAAGTTCAACATAACAATGCTGTACATTTTTGCATGTTAAATATAACAAGTTTTGTTTATCATACGCAGCAGTCTAAAGCTCCCAAATAGTTATGTGATCAGCTTCAAATGAATCCATCTTCACGCAGTGTTTTTCACTAATAAGAAGTATATTTATATTTTAACTGTAAATAAAGAGATCTTATTATAGAATTGCCTAAAGGCCGTGGTTCAATAATAGTCAGTCTGGCTTCATGATTCAAAAATGCTTGTGTTGGTTGGAAACCAAGCTCTGATGTATTATATTATGGTATATAAACTCAATCTGCCAGTTCACCTTTTTTCCAATAGTTTTGACTTAACTTGGTGGTGGTACATTTTCTGATAAATTATATTATGCTATTGATACGTTATTTCAGATACTGACCATCCTTTTGAAACCAGCATAAAACTGTAGTATCAGCAAAAACTCTAACATGCATTTATACTAAACAGACAAATAAGTCAAATGAATCCAGATCCAACTGATCCTCTGTCACTTAACAGCAAGAGTTCTGATATAACTCATCATGAACCATGGCCCGCTGTGAAACAATACTCAAAGGATAGCACCCAGAGTGGCAAAAAGTCATCACTTAGAGGACAACAAAATCCACTATCAGAGATAACTCCACGGAATTTTAGTATTAATCTTTACATCAAAATGATTAAATAGAAACAAATTCACAGTTCAAAACAAAACCTAATGAAACTTTTCTCCTTAATTAAAAGTCTTCTCCTTAATTTTCTACATGAATGTTAACATGCATTCCACTCACGTGAACACGTGTGCTAAGAATAAGCTTATGTAAAAAATTGTACCTCATTACGAAAATCATTTCACTTTTGATTTAAGAACGTAAGTACAACAGATGCACTTTGAAAATAAACGCATGTGCTAGGCAACTAAACCAGTCTATAAAAAACTTTTACATGGAAAATATTAATAAAATAAAAATACATTCATAGTAGTTTTACAGGTTCACAAAACTTCATTTTAGTCAATCATATTTGGGATGTTTAACATGGGTCTTTTGTCTTCACACACTTCAAGCGGCAGACAATGCTATTTGACCAAACAAAATCAATCAATAGTTTTGTAAAAATATCCTGCTATGAGAAATTGGCATAAGATACATGACAAGACTCTCAGCTCAACAACTTTGTTTCTAGTAACTCATATTAACCTAGAAAATGTACTTAACATAAGATTACACTATTTTCAAAATAAAAGTGTGGAGAGGAAAAATAAGGCTGGTAACTAAAAGACACGGGCAGGTTTTAAGGTCAAGCTGCAAAAGGCCATTGATGGAACAGAACAGCAAGGTGGATCTCTTCTTATCCTCAAACCCATCTTAAAAATTTGTAATAGAGCATGCAACTACTTTGACAGACCTTTCACAGTAACACCAACTGGCATTTTAAGTAAAATCAGCACCCCCAATAGGAGCAATCATACCCATCAACTGATACCAATGTCACAAAATCAGCATACAACCTTGTTGATATTAGTTTGCTTGTACACCTCAGCCCTGACATGAGGAAGCAGAAGGAAAAGTGGTGTATCATCCCTAATGTCAATCCCTAGCCCCAGATGACACAAAAACACCATGGCTATCAATTTACATTAGTCAGGTAGTGTGTGCACCCATGTATGCATATGTGCACGTGTGAGAACAGGACATGCCACAGACTGTTGCGAGATACCCATTAGCTACAAGGCAAAGTACCAGATTTCACATCAGTGCACATAACCTACTTGATTCATCTCAGGTTCAACTGAGATGTGACAAATTTAATGTCACAAGTGCCATATCAGGCAGGGCCAAGCACAATACTGGCTAGGTGAAGATGATGTTAAGTACAGAGCTGTAAAGCTGCACTAGTTACTAGAACTTGGCTTGCTTTCTTTGTAGAAAATAGAAGCATTAGCAAGCTTTAATATATGTTTTCATTAAAAAGCACACTACCTCCTAGCAATAAACAATTTCTTTTCTCAGCTTGAAATGTTACCAGTCTTCAGTTAGCTGTAAGTACAGCAAAGGACGGATAGAACTTGCAATTTTACCTTTTTTTAGTCTAGTCTAACATTTATAACCATTAATTAATTGCCATTTTTTAGCTTTAACTTAGGTGTTGAATTATTACAGTACAAAAAGCATTTCAGCTATAGAATGAAGATCCATAGATGTGCCTTATGCTCTCTGCTGCCTGTTAAGTTTATCAATGCACCTGCAACAATTATTAACATGATTCCTACTGTTGCATGTTCACAACTTATGTTTCCTTGAATTTGCAGCACAGGAAAATTCTGTACTGTGAAACACAGAATTCACAAGTTTTCCTGTCAAAGAAAATACTCAATTTCAAATGTTAACCAACAGTATATATCATGAATGTCATTAAATGCTCGACATATTAGCAACTTGTATTTGCAGGAGTGTAGAAGATAACAGTAATTCAGTCCTATCAGACACAAATCACATCCTAGACAGCTCTATACTATGTGAGCATAAACAAGTTATTGTAGGTAAGTTAGGTCAACTAGTCCATGGATTATGCCCTAAATATGACAGAGAAAGGAATACCAACAGGTAGTTTAACACAGTAGCTGAACCAGTGCTGGTTGGTAATTCCAGCCTACCTGAGATTCACTTTTGGATACTCAAGCCCTTTGCAGAACTCAACAAGGACAGCGTTACCTTCTCAGAGCTTCTTTTCCTCACTATATGACTGCCCATTCTTCTGTTGAGTAGCAGCCTGCTTCAGCCCCTTCCCCAAAGCCACCCATAACTACCCATAACAGGGAGTCAGAATTGAGCAGCAACACAGCAGGGCAAAACTCTTAACAGAGAAATATGTGGGATGATTAAGAATCTCTGAAGTCACCTGGTACCTGGGAAAACAACTTAAACTGGAAGAGAACAAGAAAAATAGATGATATGCAATATAGGGGGAAAGCCATAAGACAAAGAACGTGTAGCAAAGTCTAGGTTAATCTTTGAGAAAATCAGAAAAAAAAAAAAACACCAAAAAAAACAAAATCAAGCAAACAAAAAATGTCTTACTATAAAAGCACTGCTCACACAATTCAAAAGAAAGCCTTCCAAATTACTTTTGTTGCAGAATTCTTGTATAATACTTCAGAACTCACTACCACAAACCTCAAGAAAGTCTGATTCCTCTGAGTAATTTGCTTTTATAAAAACTGCTATGATGGCAAATACAGGATTATACTTGCTAGTTGCTTTAGAAACAAACATTAAAAATTGTATTTCCTCACAATTCCAACTTATTTTAACGTCAATTGTAAAAAGTAAATCTACACCAAAATACTGAATTCACCTAACAATTGATACAAGAGAATGTATCAGATGCAAATCCCTTCTCATACCAAAAGTAAAAATACAGATAGTCACAAAACTGATCTTTTTTAACTGACAAAGCAATACTACTTTTTTCCTTGAAAACAGTACTTGCAACTACAGCAGCCCAAAGAAAATTAAAAATCTTGTCTCTGAATGATGTAATATTCACAGTAGAGCTATCAAAAAATTATGGTTTGAAATAAATATGGCATGGAGTATTTCAGAACAGCGAAGAGCAAGATACCAACAGAAATATTAAGATGACAGATCATACAGTTTTCAAGTGTTTGTATCCAGCAGATGCACTTCCCAATTAATATGGGACTATTTACTCACCTTTCAGCTACAGAATGGTGACCAGAGTAATGCTAAGACACAGCATCCAGAAAATGCCATAGCAAAAGAAGAACACCTACCCCATAAACTTGCATATAGTAGTTTAATTAGCACTTTATCTAGGCTGTATATGTAGAGCAAAATGTAATTCATAGTGCTGTTGATTCTCACTTGTTTTCATTAACATGAATGAAAACATTCATGTTAGTGCTGCTTTCTAGCAGACTGTCTGTCAGAACAGGTACGACATTTCTGTACCTCTTAATATAATTCATTACTCCCTTCTGGTGTGGTTTACTTTATTAGGTTCTTTCTAGAAAAGAAAATTATTTCTAAAGACCTTTTCAGGAGGCATAAGGCCCTTAAACCTTACATGAATTGTAATTTACTGAAAGATACCTATATTTTAATGACATAAATTATACAAGTTATTAAAATTGCTAGTTGGCAATCAAAACTGGAATTTGGGGGATACTTCTGATTGTGCATTATTTGTCTTTTCCTCAGAATCTCCAATTCACTCCAATAACTAGTTCACTGGAAGTTAAGCTGCCAGCAAGAAGTAACAAAAGCCTTCTCCTTCCATCCATCCTTCTTGTCACCCTTCCCTCTTTGGTTTGTTCTTCAATTAAGACCCATATAGAAGACCTGTAAGTTACGGTATCTCCATATAGTTCATTTTATTCCATCACATGCAGTAAGTAACTTTAAATGAAAAATACCAATCTTTCAAAATCCAAGCTTTCTGTGCATTCCTGGGCACTGCAGTCCATATCCAGAGCTGATCCTTCCTCTGAGCTGACATGATACTAGATGATTCCAGAGAAGTCTTCCAGCCTTAACTACTCAAAAACTCTATGCACTGAGTGATACCTCTCACCCAGGAGTCTGGAAAAACATAAGCTCTCTTACCTCACAGAAAACTACACAAATACCTTAAACTAGATAACTAAAGTAAATGTAGCTATAAAACATGTAGCATACAGTAAACTATAGAGTTCTGTGTGGAAATAGGAAGCATAATGAATTTTTATTAGATTTAATAGCTGTCAACAATTCAATCAGGACTCAAACTCTGAGAAAAACATTCAAAGAGAGCTGGAGGAGATAAAGGCAATTTACTTCTTGGTGACTGAGTCATGAAAAGAATTGACGAAGATGACTCACTAAGTTACAGCATTAAAACACCCAAAGCATAAAAAAACCTATCACATCAGTAAAACCAGTAATACACTTTGCATGAAATACACACATATACCCCAGTAAATGCTATAAATTGGAAAAACATCCCTAATGGTAGTAACAATTATAATTATAGCTGTTGAAAATAATAAAATAAAAAAAAATCTGATTTTTCCTTACAGAAAAAAAAGATTTATTATTAGTCTGGTGCATTGCTCAAGTATTTCCATCATTTCAATAAGATTGCAAAGGAAGCATCAATTTTATTATCACAGAGGAACTTCTCTTAAAACTAATTAACAGCAAACGTATAGCAACGTATTTAGGAAAACCTTTCATGCTTTACATCCTTGCTCTCTGCTTTTAGTTCTAAGAACAGAAAGTCTTCAGCTTCTATGGGGCCTCATCTTCCTTCTGCATCAGGTGCTGCAGACAGTCCTCAGCATCCAAACCCCATAGAAAAAACCCTCAAACTAAACAACCGCCATTAAACTACTCAAAAATATTGAGTATTTTAAGCTGATGTTATCCTTTAAAAATAGAAAAAAATAATCATGCCTTGAACCATGCTTTAGAATTACAGGCGTACTGTAATAAAAATACTACACTGATATTAACATGCATGACAGCTACCACAACATATTAAAAACATCAGTCTTAATATACCTTGTAACATTTACTAGTGTATTTTACACAGATTAGTGTAGAATTGGGTAGGAGAGTACTCCATTATATAACTTCATTAACAGCTGGAAAGTTTCTCAGTGCATCATCTAACACTGCAAAAAACAGAAACGGATTGCAGTTTTGTGTGTGATAGAGAACACGTACATACACACAACACTCCTATTTTAAAGATTTAGAAGGAATGATTTTCAGAAAGTTACATATTTTCTCACATTCACCTTAATTTTAATAAATTTTTGATCTTTGCAAAATGCAAGACAGTTTGGGAGCTTTAGTTGTTTAGGCAAAGCTAACTTCTACTTGCCAAAACACACTGAGGCTTTACGTGACGGTACGGTGGTAAACAACTGTGAACTTCCCACCATGCTTTGGTCTTGCCATTCTCCTACAGCTGGATGCAAAACCCAATCTGAAGTAAAGCTGACTTTCTTTCAATACATTAAATTCTCACATGATGTTTAAGTCAGGTCTACACTGACAGTATTGGAAAAGAAAGCAGTTTAACTGCACTAAGATTACTCACATTACAAAGACCGTTAGGGGATACGTCACTAACGAGGACCATTTAAAAATCCCCTGAAAGGAAATACTATTTAATACACAACAGACAGACATGAGGCTAATATTTTAAAGAGGTAAACTCTCAGACCACATAGAGGACCCTGAAATTTGTGAGCATCAAAGAGACTAAAAGGTTCCAGAAACTGAAACACATTTTTATTAAACAGTATAATGTAAATCTCATCTTGCAAGCTGGCACTCAAAAATACTGTCATCTATATCAATTGCCAAGTTGTTGTAATACGATCTGATTACAAGTGCTGAAAATGTTCAAGAATGAACAATCATGACATTACTATTACTCTCAAACTATGTTCCTGAAAATAATCTTTTTTTTTAAGATTAGTTCCAGTGTGATTTGTAAGTTTTCCTAAAAATCTCAATAGCAGGACAGCCAAGTACAGTAATGTATAAGCTGTTCTTACATCTTAGGCAAGAAAAATTGTTTCATCCTTTCCAAATATGACTGCCATTTATAAGCAGCAGCAGTCTGTATGTTACTCTTTTCTTTGCAATGCAGAAGAACCATTATCTCCTCTACCAGATTTTCCTCACATTTCAGGTGTCCTTTTCTCTCTTTTTTTTTTTATCCAGAATGTTCTAATTAATTTCACCTTTAAGGAAACACCCGTGACATCCTGTAGAAGATGAATATATATTTACACAATCAAAAAGCAGAAACGGGTAAAAAATGTATTTTTTGTAAAAGGTGGACCAAAACACCGCCATTGAAAGACAGAAGTAATTAAATTTTTCAGAACACAAGACTTCCAAGCCTCACTATTCATCAACCTCCACATGCCACACAGGGCTCATCCCAGCCTGGAAATATAGTTTAGCTATTAATTCAAAATTAGCAAAGGGAAATGCAAAAAAAACTTGTAGAAAAGTACTGATGCAAGAAGGCAAGTTAAGAGCTGGTTGAAGTGTTTTCAAGAAATAGAATCACAGAATAGTTATGGTTGGAAGGAACCTCTGAAGATGATCCAGTCTAATCCCCCCACCAAGGCAGTGTCACCTGGAGCAGGTGACACAGGAACGTGTCCAGGAGACTTTTGAATGTCTCCAGAGAGGGAGCCTGGGTGGCCTGATCTAGTGCTCTGCCATCCTGAACGTAAGGAAGTTCATCCTCGTGTTGAGATGAAACTTCTTGTGTTTTAGTTTGTGGCCACTGCACCTCGTCCTGCCACTGGGCACCACTGAAAAGAGTCTGGCACCATTCTCTTGGCAGATGCCTTTCAGATACTTGTATGCATTGATGAGATCTCCTCTCAGTCTTCCCTTCTCTGGATTAAACAGGCCCAGCTCGCACAGTCTCTATTCATAAGGGAGATGCTCCAGACCACTAATCACCCCTGTGGCCCTCCTCTGGACCCTCTTCAGTAGCAACTTGCTTTCTTTAAACTGTGGAGACCAAAACTGAACATAGTGCTTCAGATGTGGCCTCACCGGGCCCAAGTACAAAGTTTCAGTCAACTGCAAGCGGTTAATACCTTAGAGTGAAACCCATCTGCATTAAAAAGTCACTCTGAGTAAACTGTTCAGAAACTGTGGAGGTTGTTTGTTTTTCCCAAATTTAAGTTTGGGGTAGAAAATAAACTAGCTTAGGAAAACAGTTCAAAATACCTGCAACTCAGACAAACTGTTAAACTTGAGAATTGCAGTCTTGTACAGTAAATAGAGAAAAGCTATTAACCAGAATAAAAGCAAAAATAACTATTTTCATGGAACAGCTTATGTGCCTTTTAAAGACTTTTTATAACTAAGCTGCAGCAGCTGTGTTTTACACAGAACCTTTACTTTTGGAATGCAATGCTACAGGTCAAAAATTCAAATCGCAATCTTAACTTGTTAACAAAATAGAAAATTGTTTAAAATAAGCCAAGATTTACCACAGAACCTACTCTGTAGGTTAAAGAACTTGGTTCCATATTGAAATTTATGTCTTTTCTGCTTCATTATTTTGTCTTGTAGTTACTTATTTCTTCTCTGAACTTTAATACTGCATTTAAGCCACTGTAATAATATATCATTATTTCTAAGCTTTTCCCCCCGTCCCATTTGTTATAATATAGTAAAATATTGTATATACAGTATCTATATCTACAAAGTAAAACTGACAAATGGCATCTCCTTTTCTCATAACCTGTGGAAAATGCTGTTCACTATCCAAAAAGATTAATGTATACAGAAGGCAAAAATCAGGCTTCAAACAAATGGCATATATACAGTAGCTAGGAACAAAATCCAAATATTTTAATTCCATGCCTCTATTCAATCACCTTTATATCATTTGTTCATCTAAAAGAAAATCCTACCATAACCCTTCACTATGAAGCACTCTCTGGGGATGTAACTGCAAAGAAGGACAATTTTTTCTGAATGCCTTTGCTGTCGATTATTTGAGAGAAAACAGAAACAGGTATTCTGTCAAATTTTCCCCTTTTAACAACACTCAAGACAGGTGAAATATGCTTCTCAAATATTTGAAGGTAAAAATCCAGAAATAATTTTTCACAAGACAAAGGTACTTAGAGAAGGTAAACACAGATTTGAAAATACTTTGAAAAATAAGATACATATTAACTATCTTAACAGCAACTTTCTCATTACAATATTTTGTTAATTAATCTGGTTCTGCTGGAGTTTAGAGCCATCTTAGATCTGTGGACCCAATGCATACAAAACATTTCTGCCATTTCTATTAGCTTCATTTTTTCATTGATAGCAAAGAAATTAAAACATAAATTAAATACCGATCAACAGCTGAACATAACACAAGTGCTTTTCAAAGGCACTTTATTGTCTACTTACCCACAAAACTACTTTCTGGAAGAAATGTCCACCATATCACCAAGTTCACATGTAATGTAATTACACTAGATTCACAATATAATCATGTCTTCAGAGGCATATTAGAGAATTTTATGCTGCATCTGAGAGTTACTCTGGGAGTTTCTGAGCTAAAGAAATGTCATGAGAATAGGCTAAGTACCAAAACAGACTTCCATGAGAGCGTGGAGTATACCTTACTTTCACAGAACAGACTGCAAATTATTTAAGGTACACTCCACAATTTACCCTGGTGGGTGTGGACTTGAAGGGCTGCTTAACTGGTAACGAAGACTGGGCTAACTGTACCATCATGCACAAATGCAATAAACTACTTAAAATGAAAATCAGGTGTTGTAAAACAATACTGCATTTTAGATTTCCCAAATGTTAAAGTTTTCCTTGCACAAACCCTATATCTATACAAATATTAAAATATTTGTACACTGATTCTGGATTGTTTCAAAACAACTTTCCCCAAATGAGAGATTTAAAGACACGATGTAATGGAAGTCATCAATGTTTACTTAAAAGAAAAATTAATCAGGCAAAGAATATCTTTTATCATTACCTGTTTATGTAAAAATTAACTACTTCAATGAAGTGTCAACTAAATCACTGCAAAACCAACTTTTAAAACACTTTTAAAGCAGCTCTAGTTATAGTCACATCTCTTTGCCAGTCTTTTGTATTAATTTTTCTTCACCAAGCAGATACTATATATGCTGGCTAAATTATAACAAAAAAACCAGTCCAATCGTCGTTGCTATCCCATAACTGATCTGAGTTACCAAGTAATTAGAATATGTAAGTATTTGCCAAAAGGAAGCTGAAAGCCAAAGTTTTTCAATGCTACAAAGAAGTCCTGTAGGAGAAACTTCTAACAAACATACAATATCTTGTTGCTTACAACCAGAATACTTTAATGTTTGAGATTTTTTTCAATAAATTTTTGGCCTGTCCACACATACAGCACAGAAAACATAGAAAAACATGAACAGAGAAGCATCAATGAAACTTCCTGGCACGAAACCAGGCTCCATAATTTTCCAGCTCGTAATTTTTACAACTGGTAGGCCATTTACTGTAGAACTAGAGCAACGTGAGGTAGACTGAAATGAAGAAAGGTATTGTCAGTTGAATAAACAAAGATCTGACTGAAGAAAATGATACACTGTACCAGGCAGTCCTAGTATTTGCATAAAAGTTTAAGAAATCAGTCATCTGAACAAATCCAAACAGATTATGAAACATTGTTTTCTAGTTAAATACCCTGACCCAAGTCCACACATAGTAACTCTTCAGCTACAGTGTCTGCTTTCATCAAAAGATATCCAACAAAGACTATTTATGTACCCCAAGGTCAGAATCATGTTAGGGACACAACAAGGATCACAATCAATAGGGACAAACAAGAATAGCTGGTTCTTACCTAAACACCAAAGTTCCCCTATAGTTAAACAAACGTTTAATAATTCAAAAAGTGTGGGAAAAACGAACACAGGTTCCATAAGTAAGTAATACTTTAGAAAGTATTATAAACACTAGCACCATATACAGAGGAAAAAAGCCTGAAGAACTTAATGTCATGTCTTTTTTGGATCTTTTATGTCAATACATTTAGAAGAGCCAATTACCAGATACCCTGTCACAAGAAGATAAACAAAACTGCATTCAGGAACTCTAGTAAAAGCGGTATGCTTCATGTCATGTACAAAACAAAAGTAATACCAACACTTTTCCACCCTACTCAATTCTAAGCCTAAACCAGTGAGACCACTGCAGGAAATCATAATGGTGTAAAATTTTTTAGCAGGGCCTGTTATGACAGGTCAAGGGGTAATGGTTTTAGAATAAAAGTGGGTAGATTCAGACTAGATGTACGGAAGAAATTTTTTACGATGAGGGCGATGAAACACTGGAACAAGTTGCCCAGAGAGAGGGTGGATATTCCATCCCTGGAAACATTAAAGATTAGGTTGGACAGGGGTCTGAGCAACCTGATCTAGTTGAAGATATTCCTGCTCATTGCAAAGGGGTTGGACTAGATGGCTTTTAAATGCCCCTTTCAAACCAAGCCGTTCTCTGATTCGAAGATAATGTTCAAGAAAAACATATTTAAATAGCAAAACTTAAATATATTTGACTATTTTAAGTGTTAGTTTCTATAGAACTCCCCATATGAACTTTTACAATACAGCTCTACCAAAAACTTTTTACCAAAAAACACTACTTATTAAAAGTGCTAATTAATCTAACACCTTATCTCTGAAAAATTGAAGTATACTTGATAGAAGACTGACATATATTTAAATTCCATTTTATTCATCAATAAGACAAACACTAGCTGTGGTAATGAGATAACCCTACTCTCACAGAGAGGCCTGTGAAATATTCAGGAGAAAAATTATAAATATTTTAATTTAAAAATAACATTTAGCCTGGTATCAATAGACAGGCAACCACATTAAGACAAATTAATTTCTATGTCTCAGTTTACTGCACTATCACTATTAAAATTTTCTCTTTGCAAAAGCTACTGAAGCAAAATACAGGAGGTCACAGTAAAAAAAAATATTTGGAAGGCACTGCCATGAGGAGAGGAACCAGATCTATAAACAAGGTTTCGTCACACAATGCATCAGATCCCTTAAGAGGTTTCCTCATATCAAAAAATACTATTTTATTTATTGCTTCTTAGTTGTTTTGTTTTCTTCTTTCATTTAACCCTTTTAAATAAAGACAAACTTTTCTAACCGGAGGAACTTATTTTGGCTGCAAGTCTCAGTGCCACCAAGACCTCAGGAGTTAGACAAGTGGATGAGTCCAAAATAGGCATCAAGTAGATAACTGAAACTGAGAGTTACTTTCTTCTTAATCTGGATAAATACGTGTACAAACTCCCAGTCACACTTAACTCCAGTGGCTGAGGAAGAAAAAATGAAAATTATTAGGGCAAACATTAATTTTAGCTTCTTCAAAGTACATATGGCATTTATCAAACACATTAACAAAGTACTTTTCTGAGTTATTCATAAAAGCCTCATGCTTACTTGCCAGAGTATGAAAAACTGAAGAACTCTGTATTTTAGAAACAGAAGCTGAATAAGTAGATTTTTTTTAAATTGTGATCAGTAACAATTTTCAGAAATAATATTAAAATACAGACTTCTTAAATCTGCTCTTTTAATAGATGTTATAATTTTTATGATAACATTTTTATTAAAAAGGAAACGCTAAGGACACAAATGGAGTAATTTATAAAGAAGCATACCAGATCCATTTGAGGTTTTCCTATTAATAATTGAACAAAAATGGCATCTGCTAAAGCTGAGGCCTCATGAAACATCAAGACTAATGAAGACAGATGTCATCTACCATTATATATGAAGCAACAGGAAATCGGTATTTTAGTTTCTTAATTATCAGTCTTACTGAAGAGAAAATCAAGTTATAAACCCAACCAGATAACCTAAAGAACATGGACAAAAAAATCCTTTATCAATTACTGTAGAAGAGAACAAATCTGAGAATGCTTAAAAGCAGTACCACAACACCTAAATTCATACTGGAGATTTATGCACATTTGAGAGAACAATAAGGTACAAAAATTGCTTATGAATAGTCATTTTTCTGTTTACAAGTTCACATCAAGTACATATTAGTATTTTCTAAGGCACTCGGTGCAAATGTTAGAAGATGACTGCAAGAGAGTGAAAGATTAGTCTCTTAAAACAAAAAATTTGTCACATTTCCTAGATACTCACAGTTCACACATACAGAAATACAGAGTTATAAATTAAATATAACACTGTAACAATTTGCTTTATTACTGAAAAATTACTTTCAGTACCATCCTTGAGACACATAAAAACATAATCTAGAAAGCCAATTATGAAACATCCTAAAACGGTCACAGAATAGTTAAAACTAAGATATCTTATTCCACAAATAGCTCAGTTTATGTATATAAGCACATAAGATGCTACAAGATGGCTGAAGTTCTGCATTGATTTTCATGCAATGTCTTTTCATATTAAAAGAAGATGACAGTTAAATTAATGTTTTCTGACAGTTTAATTATAGGCTGAAAATAACGTATTTGGTTTCTGAAAATAACACAAATCGAATATTTTAAGGTCTGTTAAGGAAGAACTTTTCTTGCCTGAAGTAACAAATTTAGTATCTGAAGCACAGAGAAACAGAAGAAATGCATGATTTAAGAATTGCTCTACTGGTGTATATCACTGCACTCCTGCAAAAATAAAAATAATTTAGTGCTACTGCCAAAGCCAGAACCACCCACAAAACCGCAAACTGCTTATTTGTAAACTGCTTGCTCAATGGCCTACCATACATTGCTTTACGCATAGGAAGAAACTTGATCACTGAAGTGAAACCACTGCCAAGAAAAGCTGCAATGTTTTGTCAGGTTGGTGCTTTTCAGTCCTGTGTTTAATGATCTGCCTTTCTTCAAGTTAGTTTTACCTTAAAAGGTTTTCAAAGAGTCAAACATGAACTACTGCTTCCGCAAGTACGTATGCTCGATTGCAGTAAGGAGGTAATTCATGTCTCCCAACGACACTCTACCAAAGAGCTTTTATAAAGTAGTAAAATGCAGAGACCATATAGAACCTCAAAAAAATTTCACCACCATCAGCTTAAGTACACTAGGCTGTCAAGATAAAATAACTAACATTTATTATTGGAAAACAAATGAAATTTGAACAGATCCTTGGAAATTTTTTATTACTTTATTACTGGGCATCTGCCTTAGCTTAGTTGTGAGTAAGGTAGGAAATTATTTCATGATAATTCAAACTGCTTACATTACTGGAGCTTTTGAGCGTAAAGCTGTTAGCAGGATATTCGTAAAGCTGGGATATTCACTTCAGAGGCAAGAACTGCAAAAATCCATTCCCGAGTTACAAAATTCCACAGAAACCTGATAGTCTTGCTTCAAACACATCTAATGCTTAGTTTATAAGTGAATGTAGAAGTGAGGGGTAAGACACACCTCAACAGCTCCAACCAGTAAAATATGGAAAGCTACATTTATAAATGCTCCAAAGACAAAACTCTTATTAGAAAAACTAAGTAAATTGACATGGCATTCCTGAAGCTATGAACTTCACTGTTATTCTGCAAGGTGCTTTTTTACTCCCTTGCCCTTGACTGTCTTACAGCTTTTGATCCAAGTCCACTACAATCTACTGTTGAAGCAATCTCCACTGCTTAAGTGGTTGCCACTTTATGCTATAGCTTACACAACACACTTGAGTAGCAGCGCTTCTGCAAGAAAAACTAAAGGAAAGCAAAACATCTACGAATCATTTCTGAAAAGACTATGGGATTAAAAAGTACTTAATATACAAAGTCTTACATGAGAGAACAGTAAGCATTCAGAAGTTTAAAATGATGATTTCACAATAAACAGTTCCTTACATACGCAAGTTACACTTGAAAAAGGGGAAGATTCCTTGGAGGGAAGAGGACAACGACATTCAAAAATCTCAACTCCCTCTTTAAACCATCAGTAAGAAGAGCTGCATGTTGTAGGATGGTGTTGCAGCTATTCTTTCATTAAGCACAATACCCATCTGACAGTGCTACTACAGAATTAAATCTGTGCACCACAAAAGTAGGACTAAAACTCCTACATATTCTGGTCTCTACTGTAGGCACATGAAAACTATTTTAATACACTAAATCCAAACCACTCTAAGGTGGTGACATGAACAAAAGGAGTTCCTGGAACTGGAATTATTTGGTAAAAGGGCTCCAATTGAGATTGAACAGTGGAAATCTAAGCAAACGATTCACAACTGGATAATAACTACTGCACTACTGCATAATAATAATGTATTACTAGCACTCGGAAGTACTTTTAAAAAATACTTGTGCTGTTGAAAAATAAAATACTGCTTTCAATCACCTTCAGCAAGCTCCTCTTTCCGACAGAGGAAAGTATGCAAAATAAAAATTAGCAAAATACTACAGGAAAACATGTTTTCCAAATAAGGTACTGTGATATTAGAACGCATATATATTGAGGTATAACAGATTTCAACTAATCAACTTCTGGAAAGCAAGGGAAAACCCCTAAACAATATGAAAGTGTTTGCACATAACTTATCTAGTAGAGATCACAGAACTAGATTAGTATATTGTTTAGGCTTCACTAGGCTGCCTATTAGATTAACAATCAATGCAATAAAATTTCTAGTGTACAACATCACCAGAAATAAGAACACCTCAGTAAGAGAAATCTCCCCCTACAAAAATATTTTTATCATCTGTAACTAAACAAAGTAACTGGTAACTGCATTAAATTTGATTACAAGGTGCTTTTCAAAAGTAGTTATACTTAAATAAAGTTTAATGAGTTAGGGAAAAGATACAACTAGAAATGGTCAACAGGAAAGCCTAATACTGCAGCCTTATATGAGAGGTTCCAATTCTGGTTGTCATTCTACTTACCATTTATCTTCCTCTTTTAGACTGAACAGTAAAAAGAGATAGGATATAAGTGAAGGAAAATTACTTTTCAACGCTTTTAAGAAACAAAAACAAGGATTAGAAACAATTATCACTGTCCTTATTCTAAATACATGGTTGGCAGAAGACTGTAATACATTATAAGGATTATGCCAAAAGAGTTTACGAAGACCTGATATGGTAAAAAGCTATCCATCACTATGAAAAAAGTAACTCTCACCAGGAGTCAACTTTTAAACTTTTAAAACAGAGAATAACTTTTTCAGTATAGATACAATGGTAATCTGAGACTTGAAGCGTCAGATGGAATCTGTTCCCAGTAAACAAGTATTAGTAAGAACAAATAAAAACAAATTAGTTGTATAAGAAATTCTAAGTTGAAAACAGACCTGAACAATTGAATTCTCCAGAAACAGTTTACAATTTTTGTCTGCTTCAAAATGCAATGGCTTTTTCAACTCCCATTCACACTATAGAACTATCTAAATACATGTTGTAATGAACACCTATAAGATGACAGGCATACTTAGTCACACAGCTGTCCTGATTAGAAACTGTTGCTGAAGAAAGTAAGTAAACATATCACTTAAAATTCTGTTTCATTCTTCCTTTTTTAAATTTCAAAGAACATTAGAAGAAAAATGTAAGCCAAAACATGATCAGAATACTAAAAACTAAGGATTTTTTTCATATGCTATTGTATAGGCCACTTCAACTTCATATGACATTTAAAAAACATCTGTACTATATATATCTTTATACATAACATTCAAGATTTTTTGTAGGGCTGTTAATTCCTCAGCCATATGTAAATATTCTTACAGTGTATCATTTCATATGAACACAGTAATGCACCTCAGTGGGAAAGCTACATTCTTCCAAACCATTCTTCCACTTTTGCCATTCCTCTCAAAAAAATTTAACGTACAGAAGTCACAAAAATAGTGCACAGTGATTGAAGTGCTTTCCACTGGAACCACTCCTCTTCCCTTCTTCCCCTACATTTTTGCCAAGTCCAGCACACCAATTTGGAACAGTCTCTATTTACAAAGAGTTTGAAATTTAAAAATCTAGGTAAGCAATGAGGAGGGCCAAACTGTGGCAAGCAATTCAAGCACAAGGACTAAATAACATTATCTCAAGAAAGATAGAAGAAAACCGGTAAGTGCTGTGATGGCCAACAGCGTCTGGTTTTCCCCAGCACTCCAAGCTGGAGAACGTAGGCCGCAATCTCCTAACAAGAATGGAATCTGAGGGACATACTGCCATCCCAAGGCAATGGGTTGGCTCCCCAGCTTTCTGCTACTGCAGCTCTCCGCAGCGAGAAGCAAGGGTCTCACACATCATCCACAGGGGGATGTTGACAGGCAGCCTACGGGGTCAGAAAGTCAGGCAGCTCTAAAATATGCTATGTTAAGATATTATGGTGCAATGAAATCTCACATTTGGCAGTACGGAAGCCACAATCAGTAAGCAGTATTTCTAATTACATCAGACAACTGTTATATACTATTTATCGAAGTATGTTTAGTAGTATTTAGAACACACTAAAGGACCGTATGAATTCTGAACTCTTGGCCTTCATCACCCGGCACAAAAAACATGTCGAAAGTAATTTTCTTTTTCAGTCATTTCTTGTGAGCACACATGAAAATAAATGACTGATTGCTTTCTGATGCAAGTCCCTCAAAACACAGAGTACGATATCAACGGATACCTGTTAGCAAAATCAAAAGAACTATTTTGCTTTGTCCTCACCTTTACTAAAAACACTAAGGGACAGAGATTGGGGAAAATGTCCTGCCAAGAGTAGGAAATGATTTATTTTCTAGTATCTCTTAGGATGTCTCAGAACATGCATAATAAATTCTTTGCAACCCTACAGAAAATTTTATTGTGTAGAATGTAAAACAGGCATTTCTTCCACAAAAACAGAAAGCAGTTTTGCTGAGAAATCAGCAGTTCATTTCTGATTCACATTATCAAGTTCTACCACTGAAGGGGAGCAAATTTCCCTCCCGCAGACTACAGCTGCTACAGTAACATAAAACAGCATTGTGTGAATCGCTTATTCATTGCTTCCTCACTTAGAATAGCTGTAACAGTAAAAGGTGTCCTACTCATATGAAACTAATGCATTTGCAACACAGACTGTGTTCATTTTACTGATTTGCTTGGCAGAAAGGAAGTCATACTCCTTGACCAAAGAAAAATTTAGAAGCTGACTGATACCACCATTTTGCTAGTCCTGAAGAGGCAGAGCATATCTAAATTATTAATAAAAATAATGTAGAAATTATAGCAGAGGACAAACTTTTTCACCACCTTTATAACCTTTCAGACTCCTCTAGTAAAGATTTTCATGTTCTCCTCATCTAGTTTTACAGCGGGGTCAAAAGGCTCCATATAAAATTAACACTGTCTATTTTGTTTCTGAAGTATATTATTCTTAATAAGTTAAGCATAAACCAAAACAAGCAATTCAAACAAGCTTAACAGCATGAACTGGTTTAAAATTTAAACCTTCATACAGACTAGGGCACCTCTTCATGGAAACATCAATTCCCATTCCCTTTCCCAAATAAAAAAAGGCAAAGTATCGAAACACCTTCAGGTCACTGAAGTGTTACATCACCAGCTTGTAGGCAAAATAACAGTGATGTCAATATACATGAGAATAACTACACTACTGAGTATGTATCACTTCACTCCTGAGAAAGATGGAATTCTAAATTAAAAAGAGTAAACAAGAAGATGGCAATTCAAGAGCTAGTGTAAAAAAAAATACAATTAAAGAATTATTTTGCAATCTGGACTTTCATCGTAGAACTTTACTTACGTTGTCCATGAAATTTGGCTTAAATCCGCCCTCCTGCTGACGTCGTAATTCCTCCTGTTCCCTCTGGCGTAGCATCTCTTCTTCACGACGTCTATGTTCTTCTTCATGTCTAGAATATTTTTCAAAAATTACAGAAATTTAGTATCTTGACTTCTTCAGGCTTCAGGCTTGTATTTAGTCTCAGGACATAAGATCAAGTATATAACCCAAACTGGACAATATTTACCTTTTTTATACAGTGTGAAGCACTAATCTACTTGGTGAGTTTGAGTATTACTTAAGTATTTTTAATGTTTTTTAAACTGGAATACATGTAATTACAATACCAGTGCACACTTTATCTATTCTTCCAGCTCCATATTGGTAAGCAGGTTCCAATATTCCAATTTTTAACAAGTCACTATGGATTAAAATATTTCAACACCGTCAACAGATAGATTTTTAAGTCTGAGACGTGTGTTGTTCTTCTTTACTTAACATTTATTGTAATATTTAATACAAAGAATACAAACTCAATCAGTATGATGATACTATGTCTATTTTCTTAAATTTTAGCAGACATATGAAAACATATTTGCATGAATCAGATATTAAAGGAAAAATTGTTTGCAACATACCACAATATCAAGTGAAAATACCCTCCAAAATCCCATGTCAGAATGTAAAATTGCAATGCTATGATTCTATATGCAGATCACCTGCACATAAATCCCAGAAACATATTCATATCTATTCCAGCTATGTCTCAATCACAAAGTTAAAATAAATATGAAACAAAAAAACTAGGTTAAGACATTTCTACACTATTTAGGAATCTCAGAAATTTACAACAGAACTAGTAGGTCTGATATAAATATAAAAATTCAAGCAGAACTTGAGCCCATTCTTTTACATCAGTGTTACATTAACATTATCAGAAACACCACATATTATGCATTTCAAAGGCTAATTTTTAACAACAGAAACATTTCTATTTGGTATGAACAGCAAGCTCTACAAGCTCTAAACTCATACAGGCCTACAGCAGCTGCATGTCACATCTTTGCACAGTAGGAGACAGAATACCTCAATTGTATCTGCTTGCGTTTTTGAAGTTCCTGATTTCGAAGTTCTTCCAAACGCCTCAGTTCTTCTTGACGACGCATGAGATCTAATGGGATTAAAAGTGTATTTCAATATAAAAGCTATCAATAATGTGGCAACATAAAAATTGTTATTACTGTCAGTTAACAGTTCTGACATTCAAATTTGAAACAAGTATCTCAATGTAATTAACTCATTTCTTCCCATAAAGCTAAATCATAAAGCTATGAAGAAACACAGTCCATGTTTCACATGAGTTTCACATGTGATCCATGGCTCACAAACACAAAAACGTACAGGACAGGCAAAGCCTCCACAGCAGGTTATGAAAGCAGAAGTTTGAAGTCCTCAAAGAAGAGGAGAAAAACCTCTCAATCCCTTAAATCACATCCTGGTTTTATATCTAGGGCATGGCATCAGTTTTCTCACACTGCTGTATACTGCTGAAGTCACAATACCATGTACACTACACCTAGTACAGTACTAGTTCAATATGTATGGATTTATTTATCCTCTCCACTACCTATTTCAGACCACTACATGGCACACATCAGAAAAACAAAACCAAAGTGATGTGATTCAGGTGCATGAAATCCAAACCTCCATGAAGATTTATCACATGACTCTATAGCAACTTACAAATGATCAGTCTTTTAACTCCCACCAAAAAGAGCCATAGTCTCTTAAAAAACACTTAAAATGCTCTTCAGAAGCAATACACAACTCACAGTTATTACTTTTGCTGACCAGTCACATTATCAATTTCTGCCTCGAAATCTATGCTTTCTTCATTGAATATTAATTCTACCTTCTGTTAGGAAGCAGCTGTCTTTTCTACTGTCATAGTGTATTGGCCACAAGACACTATTTATAGACACCACCAGGAACATTCCACTATACCATCTTTTATAAGCCTTTTATGCTTTAGTTAAACTATTCTGCACATTTCTCTATGCATTTTTTCACTATACTAATTAAATAATCCTTTTAGCAATGCAAATCACTTTTCTCAAAATTGCATCAGCATGAATTATTACAATTTGAATTTTTAATATAAAAAATTACAACAATCAGTATATTTTGCCAAAATATCATTTTGTTTTCATTTCTAATGAAGAGTATTATATTTTCATTCTCACAACGTTCTTTTTGACATTAGAAGTTCTTTCTCAAGCAGACCTTACAGGAGTGCTTTTCCAATCTCTTCTGCAAAATTAGCACATTTCACACTTGCACAGATTATGATTATACAGAAGATTCACTCAAGTCACAAAGTCTGAGAGCCACTTCTTTCCAACACTGATTTCCACAGAAGGCCCGGCCACTGTTATCCTGATACTCAAGAGTGTTGTAAGCACACTATTTTTTCCTTTTAAATAACCTTTAGAATATTTGAGAGTGCAAGGGTACTTTTCTTTTAAAATGAGCCTTTAGATTGCTTCAGGGTATTACTGAGATCAAGAACTGACCCTTTCTACATATTACACTGTGGGAAAAGATGTTTCCTTTTCAGTTCTTTGTTCTTTCAATTTTCTGTAGCATTCCCTATTTCTGGTGCACACTGGCACAGGATTTCCTACTTTGTCTCTATTACTAATTTCTATTAATTTACCATTTGCTGGCCTTTACTCTTAAGGTGTAGCACCCTACTTTTCCCAGTGTTCTCTTAATTTTTTTCCACAGCATAGTTGTGATTATTGCCTTTCCTGAAATTTTTAGTATTTTAAAGTTCAACATAGCAATTTATGATTCAATAGTATTTGACAACGGCACAATCCTGGCACAAAGCCTTACAAGCCAAGTGAAAATACAGATATACAGGCTTGGGCTGTGCACAAGAGCCACTGATATTAAAAGCTCTGCAATTATGGTAATTCTTTAATGACATATGTTGGACACAGGCCCTTTCTCTAAACTGAAAAAATCTGCAGTAAAGCAACTGTGCGAAAAGACCAAAAAGCTTCTGCACCTTCTTGTGCTTCTAAAAGGGTAAGGTCTTCATTTTATCCTCATCCTTCCACACAGCAGAGGGAAGAAGGTGAAAGTGTACTCTCACCTCAGAAGTTAATCCTATAAGCTGGAATACCAACTCCACAAAGATTTTTGAACAGCTTTAGCTGCTGATTTTTCAGGTTCTAAAAATGGAAAATAAATGCCAAGCTTCTGCATAATTGATACAAAAACTAAGCTTCAGATTAAATTCAGTCACATTTTCCACTATTTTCGTAATCTATTTAACCATCATTGTGAGAGAATATTTATAAAACTTTGACACATACCACCAGTATGTAGATTAGAAATATCATGCAATTTACTTACACATGGAAACACGTATTCTGCTTTACAAATTACTTCTGACTCAGTCTGTCAAAACATGACACTTAAAAGTGAAAAATTACACATATCAAAAGAATTAAATCTACCTTCATTATTAATACAACACCACAAAAACCTGAGTACTTAAACCAACACATTCTAGAGATGAAGTCCTACTAGCTCTCATAAAGCAATGTCTACAAAACCTTCACCTGCAAGAGTATATGGACCAGTAAGCTCATAATTTCTATCTTCTTTTTAGCTTCTATACAATTAAAATATTGCATTTCATATTTCACAACTACTTCAATACATCTTTAAATCTGACTTTCTGCATCAGGTATACAAAAATATTAATTTTAGGTTCTGATGCCTTAGAAGTTTCAATGCATCTTTCTTAAAAAACCCTGTGATGCCATCTCATTAATATAATTAATGTTCTTGGCCTGGCATGAACTTACTCACAGACACTGTTCAGACCAAAAACTCCTAAAAGCAGCTAATCTCAGGAAAAAAATACAAGTGAAAAAAAACAACCTTATTTTCATACATACTGAAGCCAGAGAATTGAGATTAAAACAAAAGGAGTACTTGCTGACCCCTAGATCTTGGCAAACTAAACATGTGCAGGTGAATAAACAGAAATTTAATTATCTGAACAAAATTCCAAGCTATCTGGTACCAAAAAAGTACTCTGCTAACCAGACTGTGAGGGGAAAAAAATCCTCCTCCCACACTAACAAATGGCACATTTAATCCACACTGGAATATTAGCACCAAATGTATTCATGTTCTAGTGGCTCACTAATGGAAGGAGCAATTCTCGTTCTTTTCCATATAAAAGTGGGGCTTAGCAGATATTCCAAAAGAGGGATATCTTTTCCTTCACACTGTCTTTAAAAAAACCCACCAATATCCACAAAACATACCTAAGCTCTTTTCCCATTTTTTACCATCAAGAGCTACTCAATCCTAATAAATAGGCCACTGTCATCTTGTCTCAGTTTAAAACGTAATTAACGCATGATAATTTACAAAAAAGTAATCCCTAATCTTGCCCTCAACTACAGGCAACATGCGAATTCTAAGAAAACTGAAGAGCACAAGTTCTAGATCTGGCCATTTGCACCGTTAAATATTGACAGCTAGGTAAGTCAGTGGTAAATTTACCCAACCTATATCCTCAGCACTGAATCACTTTTAGAAGTATCAGTCACTTGTATATCCAAAATTAAAAATGTGTCTAATTGAAAAGGAAGGGCTGTATGCCACTGTTGTTACAGTATATTGACATGCACATTCCTCACCTGTAAGATACACCTATGCTTACAAGCAAACAGAACTCTTTAACATTTTTTTCTTCAAATATAAACCAAGAAACAACCTGACATTGTCATTTCATGTGCTGCAATAACTATCCAGCATTTCAAAGCAGCTTTCTATGTTACTATGCTCTCTATAAGACCTCATGCTTTTTTATATTTTTATATATATACATTATGTTTTTATATAATTATGCTCTGTATAAGACCTTATAAAAACAGCATGGCTCACACTGAAAGTATGTGTGCCTAGTCAGGAAAAACAGGCTAAATAAACAGTGTACTAATGACAACTTCCAGCTGCAGTAGTTCTAAGAATACTATATAAAAAATGAAGTATGTTCCTTTTCAACTCTATCCCAGTTAGGAAAATGTTTTAAAGCTTATTTTAGAAGACTGTGCATTTACATGCAATATATTCAAGCATTTATATTCTCCAATTCCACCACTCTCATTCAGCTCACATATTTTCAACGTCTTCAAGCAAGCAGGAAAAAAAATAGAATAAACCAATCCATACTGGGAAGTCCTACTTACCAACAAAAATGTCCCTTCTTAAGTATAATCTTTAAGTAAAGCCAAGCAATTGCAGTAGACAACTTGTGAAAGTTACTTGGGTTTAAGTTTTGAAATGCATCCAATACTTAGAATCTCAGCAAGTTCCCATCATTTTGAAATGACAAGGTGTTCTTCTCATTCAGTGTATCAAGTTAACTGCTGTACTGTCTTATGAGCCAACACTCTTAAGAATTTTTTTAGGTAGCCATGAACTCTCTTTAGATTTAAAAACCAAGAGCCTTTAGTACTTGCCCTGCTACTGGTCTCTCTGGCCAAGGAACACAAGCTTCACCCTGTTCCATTTGTAAAGATAAGGCCTTGAAAGCAACTGCTAGAGGACTTTTTGCCCCCAATTAGAAGACAAAATGTTCAGACAATTACAAAAAGGGATACATAACCTTAAAATTTGAAGAATGACTGAAATTCATGGCAACTATGTGTTATTTTGCGTTGCTACACACATACAATACTACACACACATCAGACTTCTCAGCTGGGTTTCAGAGGGAAAAAAAAAAGTAACATTAGCTACTGGAACATTACTGGACCTCATAGCAGAGGTGTACAAAACAGCTACGAGGTGTATAAAACAAGCTATCATTTTATTTTTTCCTGCACATGGTCCACAAATAGTACTGAGTTCTATCTAGTACCACAAACAACATAAAAAATGGAAAATAATTTTACTTATGAGTGTGAGGCTACCATTCAATTACTTTACATGAACTACCCTACATTAGACAAATTTAAGAAGTGGACAAAACAGACCTACACAATCACACCTGTCTCAGTTTCTTAATTCATTTCTGCAAATCATCAACGAATATGTGTAAGGAGAAATATTACTTCCTTTTCCTCAGTTAAATGCATTTAATTAAATAGTAGCTGGCAAAATCTCCAAGTATAACATACAGATCAATATGCTACACAAAAAAAAAATGTGACAAAACAAAATTAATACTAGTAGATTAGCCAGTTTTACCTTGCCTCATCAGCATTAGCTGATGCTCATGTCTAGCTGCTTCCATTTCTGCCTCTAGTTTCTCTTTGGCTTCTCTAATGTTCCTGTCAACCTGTTCACGCTGTTGCTTTTCCATCTCATCAAGAGCCTTCCACCGTGAAGCATACTCAAACTCAAATGTTCCAGGCTGAGCAAAACGTGGAGGCTGTTCTCTTTCCCTAATAAAAATTTTGTAGGTAAAATATACAGAAGCAGACATTTAGATCAACAGCTGTAACAGCCAGAGAATGTATGTATAAACAATCACTTCAAGTGTAGATCTGACTTTAAATCAACCTGTCAGATGACTATGTTCCAAACCAGATAAAGCTTAATTCAGCTGCTAAGTCAAGTAACAAAGACTGCTTTCCAGAGATTGTCCAAATAAAGACCCGTCCGATTTGTTTAAGATAAAAATTCATATTTAAATCAGTACAAAATATTAAGCTGTAACACTAGATTAACTTCATTCAGCCTTCTAAAGCAAGCAGTCAATTCATAAAACCAGTTATTTAGATAAATATCAAAGCTTACTAGGAAACTCAGAACATTAGGCAGAATCTGTAGACATTGAATGTGTCAACATTTTATTCCCCACTCTAATACTAATATTGTACCTAACAGTGATAAATTTTTAGGAGGTCGTATTCTATAGCCTTACCAGAATAAACAAGCAACATGATTTTTAATGGCAAATCACGATATTAAAAATAAGTATTTTAGATTAAGTGACTTCTGCCTCATAATCAACTCACTTCCTCATGTCATGCTCAAAAGTTTTATCTGAAAGCTGCAAAGATGTACCCTCCACTGACTTTGCAAATAGTTAAAGGGCTATTCAGAGAACACAAAAACCTGTGGATATATAAATCTCTGCAGGATTGCACTATACCTGTAATCCATAAAATACTCTATTTTGTCTGGCAACAAGCTCCCACTGATTGCAATGTGGACCAAGAATCTGTCTCCTTCAGTAAATGCATAGAATGTTAAACCAACAATCCAAGTCTGAACTGTACTATGACCAGTAAGTTTTGGCAAGGCCCTGTTTAATTCTTTGACACAAGATAATACAACATACCAAACACTACTGCCTGCTACTCAATCTCAAAAATAAAAATTAGTGTATATTTATCAAGGTAACTACTTAGATAAATAATGTTCTATAAAATAAAGCTAACCACGACTTACTTGTGGTACTGTTGTGTTTTTTGCATTAGTTTCTCTGGAAGTCCATCTTCATCATCAAACTGCTCCATTGGTTCTACAACAACAGGTCGAGGTGTTCTGGAAAACATTTTCAATTTAACAACTGAATCATACATGAAGTTAAAAGCTATTTTAACATTTTGAGGAAACATTGCAGAAAGCTAGTATGTACTCTGGAATCTTGTCTTAAATCATAGAATTCCAATCAAATCCCAACTTTAAGAATTACCTTTGAAAAGAATTGTTTCTGTGCCCAAAACCAGCTATTCAGCCTAGAAACCACAGCTTCTTTGATGCAGTTCAGTTTGCTATAAAGTATTTAAGGGTTTGTTTTTTTTTTAAATAACACCATCTAGCAACAATTACAATATATTTAGGAAGTATGGGGGCAGATGATGGCTTAAGATTCTTAAGAGTTGTAGTATATAGTTTTTTTAATAGCACAGCTGTATAGTTTCTAACACTTTTAAATAGCAGCTAATAGTTGATAAACCTCTTTCTCACATTTTATATCAAATTCTCAAAATTCTTGAAGTTTTGTTTAATGTTCTTTTCAAGGAAAGATATTTTAGCAAGCACATCTTGTTGGGGACACATACATAGAAGGACATAATAAGGTATGATTGTAATCAAAGGAGAAGGCTCAGAAACCTTGGAGAAGCTCCAAAGAAGGCATGTGATGTAAGGGTGATGATGGTGAAGAAGGGGTCTTGAGATCTCTGACTCAATTCCAGGGATACATGCCATGGGGCAGACCTGAGGGAAGTTCTGAGGGCGGACAATTCTCAAGTTGGATGTATCCGTTGGATGTATCCATTAGATGCGATAATTAATTAGTGTTATAAATTCATAAGAGCCTTACACTCTGTGTGCACTTATGTATTCACTGCACCTGAAAGCGCTTTTAATTAAAGGCCTGCTCCCTATTTTATCTATACTAATATTGTCTGTAAAGTTCTTTTCTTCCATTTTAGGCATCTGATGGAACTACCGTTTTGTTTCCATCAGTGAGGCAACACAGGGGCCATGATTATACTGGGAAAGCCTCAAATCCAAAACAGAACACAACCTATTCATATTTCTACAGACTTTTAGAACTTAGTTTTGAGAAGTTATCCTACAACTGAAAACAGATTGGTAATCTGGCTTTAAAATTCCAGCGTTAATTAGAAAAAAATATATCTGCTTAAGTTATTTAAAACTCATTCTCTGAACAATCACACTCTCACAAATCAGAATCCCAACCTATCTTTGAAGACTGCTTCCTTGAAATGCAGTAACCAGAGGCAAGTATTAGCCAGTACTGTCAAAGACAGTGTAAGAATCCAGAAATGTGTAAAAAGCTCTCTGCATCTGTGTTGGGACCAGAGCCTACAAAACATACTTTAAAGCACTAGAAACACTATTTTCAAAACACCAGCACTCATTTATTGTGTTCCCATGCCTTTATTTCACTTTGAAGACCTTAACCTATCACTTTGGGCATCAAGTCTAAACTAAAAAGATTAAGCCTGGAATCACAGGGCACAACTCAGCAACTGTTTCTTCTGATGTTACCTGCATGGCAATTGATGACAGTTCTGCTTTTTAAATGCAACTGAACTGTGGCTCTAACAAGCTAAGATTTAAAACAATTTTAAATCTCTAAATTAATGTTTCGAATGTCTAGTTTTGATATATTTAACCCATGAATTTAAGGATTTTCCTTTGATCGGGCACAGAGTTTTCAGCTAATAAATGTGAAATTTTAGACTCTGAAGCAAAACATCAAAGCATCATGGCAGCAGATTCATACTAATAATCTTTGCAACTATGCTTTAGTGAACATGTTACCCACCTAAGCAACACAAAGTTCAAGTGCTTTTTATTCACTCAGGTCACAGTTAGATGGTCAATTCAACTAATCTATCCAGCTGGTAAAACAAGAATACCATCAGTCATATCCTGGCTTCTTTTCCACTGCCACATCTCTCGTGCCAAAAATAACACTCATGTAACACTGGAATAGATTAGTTTCCTTGTTTGGCTCACCACACTTCCATTCAAATACTAATGCCAAAAAAACCCAGAAGATAAGAACAAATTGCTGGCACCTCCTGATAACAGTAAATACTTATTCAGATTGAATTTACTATGTAACGATCAAATTAGTACAGTGGCACACAAGATTTACGAGATTACCACAAGGAACAGGAGTTCCAGACCCCTTACCCCACTCCAATCTTCCCCTGATAACATTTTCTCTTGCCTTATTCTCTACTGGACCTGACATTAGCAAGCTCCATCATGTTCTTAAATTGACTGAAATGAACCCAAGAAAAACTGAATGTTTTTCTGTTGTTTTAGCAAGTACAAGTGGCTTATAGAAGTATCATGAAGTTCTCAAGCAGATAAAAGATCAACAGCACAATTAGTGCAGGAAAAGAGCTACAAGTTCCCCAGTTCAATGGCAGCAAGCTTCCACGCTGTGAAACCATAGCCTTATTTTCCCAAATAAGAATCAGAAAAATAAATTCTTTCTTAAGAAACCATGAATATTTATCATTTCACATAGTCTTTCAGAAAGCATTTGAAAATGTCACTGGTGAATGTGGTTAAGTACAGCAATTAACAACTCTCTTCAGCACATACAGAAATAAGAGATATAAGAAGTTCTGCAATTTGCGAGTTTGCTTGACCTAGAAATAGGTTTTCCAAAGATCGTTGTTATAAACCTCTGCAGAATCTGCCTTCATTTAAAATCAACAAATAAAATCTGGCCTTAAAAGTCACAAATGAAACTTTTTATATAGAAACACTTAGTCCTGAGTCTATGGAAATATTAAAATTGTGGTGCACTGCTTTGTTAACAAACAAAGGAATATTATTTTCTCATGTTACTGGCATCAGCAAGATTGCAATCAATGAAAATAAAGTCTCACTAGAAAACGCACTACTACGCAGAGAAATAATATTGTATATAGGTAAGAAAAAGCAAAATTTTGCTCTTAGACTCTCATATGGTAATAATTTGGGGTATTCATGTAAAACATCTTAATTTCTTACCTCATGGCTTTCATAATTTGAAAATTAAATAGTAGCTAGGAAATAACCACAAATGCAGCTTTTGTTCACATCAAAACAACATACTCACACAAAATCAAAGAGAAGCCTGGGAACTTACGTTGTTAGCAAGAATGCCCCATCACTGCATCTTTCTAGAGCTTTTCGTGCTGGAGGTTTTGCTGCAAACTCTACAAAACCTTTTCCCGTAGCTCTGCCACGATCATCTACTACAACCACCGCTCTTTCCACTGGCCCGAATTGAGAGAACGCTTGTTCCAGCAGCTCATTAGAAACCACAGGTGAAAGATTCTTGACAGTTAAGGCAGCTCCGTGTGTAGCAAATCGAATTCGAAGTGGTCTGCTCTTCAAAATAGTACCATCAAGTTCTGCCTTCGCTATTTCAGCCAGGGTCCTAGATTCCTTTATCAAGACAGGAAATATTTCACAGGTTTTATTTTCAAAGACAACAGATACAACTTTTGTGTCCCTCCCTCGAGAAGTGGCAAAATTGTATTCCTTCCCTTGAGCACGCTGATATCGGGGTCATTCAACTTTATTTTCACCTAATCAAAAAAAACCCCAAAGTTCCTGTCCTCTAATTGGAAAAAAATATATGCATCATTAGAGGACTTAACAAATTCTCATGACAGTGCTGCTCTGTAAAAGCTTTGACTGGAGTTGAAAACTTCATGCTTTTCCCTGCCTGCCTACTCAAATGTCTATATTCTGTATTCCTAGCTCCACATAGCAGAAAACAGTATTTTCAAAGATTACACTAGAGGATCTAAGGTGTTTCGGTTTGGCTTGTTTTATTTTTTCATAAATGAAAATATCACACTTGCTCTTTATGGACGTCTAATTCAAATTTCATCAACAATGATGAAATTATCTTCTTTGCTCATATATTCGTTCTTCTCACCTTTATGAGCTTTCTGCACCCACATGCATAAGGCAGAGTGCATCAACAACTGCCTTTTTTCTCTCTTCACCAAGTTTGATCCTGCAATCCCTCCCATTTAAAGAAATTATTCTTTAGCTCTTTCCCCACAGTTTAACTGACTAGCTAAGCTATTAAAACATATACATATATATTCCCTAACCATAACGAAAAGGGGAAGTTCACAAAAAAAGCTCTATTTAAGCTGTATTACACACAGAACTGAGTAATGATATGCAAATATATCGCATTTCCTCCAGAAAACTGCTATTTCAGCTGGGGAATGCTCAGGGTAAAAGATGCACGGCAGAATGCCACTCGCATTTTAAGATGAAAACCGAAAAGTTAAAAAAAATCATAACCAGTAAAATACATGAAAAAACTCATAGCTAGAGACACACAAAGCACTGTAATGCTATTCCCAGAATGATATAACTAGGTGTATTCTACACGGCAGTCACGAAAACCAATCCTGCATATTAAATCGATATTTAAATATCGTATCATAAACTTTTCGGATGATTCCTTTTTTTGTTTTGCGTGCTCAACTCAAGCACGTTTGATCAAACGTTTTAGGTATTACCGCTAAAAATCCAGCCTTATCTGGGCACAGGCGATTTAAACAACCCAAGGTCCCCCGCACTGTTTGCAGTTCCGTGATTACGCGTTCGGCTCTCGCCATGTGCGAGCCCCGGTGCTGGGGAACCATTCTGCCCAGGGGTGAGGCGGCTGGGAGGGAGGGCTCCGGCTGGGATCTAACAGGGGAGGGGGGAGAGGGGGCGGAGGGACCGGCGCTACAGAGAGGAGGGAGCCAGAATGGGAGGCCCTGCCATGTTTCACACCCGCCGACAAGGGAGGGAAGGGGAAGGGGGGCAATGGACCGCAGCCCCCGCTGGCAGAAGCACCCCGGGGTCACGGGGCAGCCCCCGGGGCTCGCCCTCATCCTCACCAGGCGGATGAAGCCGAAGCCACGGTCCCGATTGATGAAGACCTCGCTGGGCTCCCCGTAGCGCTCGAAGAGGCGCTTGAAATCCTCCTCGGTGATATCAGTGGGCAGGTTGCCCACGAAGAGCCGGCAGCGCTGCGTGTAGCTCTTCTCGCCGGGTTTGAGAAAGCTCTTGATATCGATGGTGAAGCCAACCTCCTGCTCCTCGTCTCCGCCACCTTCTTTGCCCGGCCCCAGCGCCATGGCCGCCGCTGCGGCCGCCTCACTCTCCGCTTCTAGGCCCCGCAGTCCTTTCAGGTTGCCGCCGCCGCCGCCCCCCACCATGCCCAGCGGCGCCGCCGGGGAGCTATTCTCGATCCGCACTTGCTTCAAATTCCTATTCGCGGCCATGCTCGCTCCCTCGTCGCCGGCTCTCCCTCAGTTTCGGGGGGACGCGGAGCCCAGCCCAGCACCCTCCGCCTCCGACCCTCCGCCCGTTCAAAATGGCGCCGTCGCCAGCCCCACCGACTCCTGCCGTGCCCGCGCGGGCCCCGCCCACCGGCGGGCGGTGCGGCCGCCCAACATGGCGGGGGGATGCGCTGCCCTGCCCGGCCCTGAGTGTCAGCAGGGCTGTGCCCTGCCCTTCCCTCAGTGTCGGCAGTGCCCAGCCCTTNCTTTCTGTGAAGAAATTCCTCCAACCTAAACCTCCCCATGCGCAGTTTAACACTCTGTCTCCTCATCCTGTCACTATTTGCCTGGGAGAAGGGACTGACCCCACCTGGCTACAATCTCCTTCCAGGTAGTCGTAGAGAGCCTTTTCTCCAAGCTAAACACCCCCATCTCCCTCAGCTGCTCCTTACAGGACATGTGCTCCAGACCCTTCCCCAGTTCTACTGCCCTTCTCTGGACATGCTCCAGCACCTCAATGTCCTTCTTGTAGTGGGGGCCCAANCTCAGTGTCCGCACTGCCCTGCCCCTCCCTCAGATCGCCGAGTCCAAGCTATGACCGAGCACCACCATGTCAACCCCACCGCAGCACCGAGTGCCACATCCAGTCTTTCCTTAAACACCTGCAGGCATGGTGACTCCGCCTGGGCAGGCCCTTCCGATGTCTAATCACCCTTTCTGTGAAGAAATTCCTCCAACCTAAACCTCCCCATGCGCAGTTTAACACTCTGTCTCCTCATCCTGTCACTATTTGCCTGGGAGAAGGGACTGACCCCACCTGGCTACAATCTCCTTCCAGGTAGTCATAGAGAGCCTTTTCTCCAAGCTAAACACCCCCATCTCCCTCAGCTGCTCCTTACAGGACATGTGCTCCAGACCCTTCCCCAGTTCTACTGCCCTTCTCTGGACATGCTCCAGCACCTCAATGTCCTTCTTGTAGTGGGGGCCCAAACCTGGGCAAAAGACTCGAGGTGTGGCCTCACCAGTGCCCAGTACAGGGGGACAGTCACCGCCCTGGTCCTGCTGGCCACACTGTTGCTGGTACAAGCCAGGATGGACCACCTGGGCTCTGTGGTGGAGCACGGGAGGGCCTGCAGACAGACTGGGACAGGAAGAGCATTCAACAAGGCAGATGTGGGAGATGGATCTCAGTGAAGAGAGGCCTTGTTACATCTGCTGCTCCCAGGGCAAGTTCTTACAGGGCAACAGCTTTCATTATAAAGGCCATGCCTTTCTTCTGAGGAGCATGATGTCAAATGTTTCCTTCCTCGGGCACCCCTTTTTGTAGCCCAGATACATACATCCCTCATCTGCAGCAGAAGACTATAGTTTGGTCTCCTGCTCACCTGTGGAACGCCCTGGTTTGATCTGTGTGCTTCAATCAGTAGCTCAGCTGGTGCATGGGTTCCCAGAAAAAGAACTCACCAGTCTGCCAGACAGCCCTATGGAAGCCAAATAATCCATTTTTGGTTCTTACTACCATAGTATCCTGGGTGCTGTAGGTGCCCATGTAGCTCTGCATCACACAGAGGAACTTCTGGACAGTAGAGCAAGACTTAGGGGAAAATGTCTGTATTATTTGTTTCATTAATACAGCGATAACACTGAAAAAGTCCAGATAATCTCATGAGGTTAATAGTTACTTCAGCTACTGTGCAGCATATACCATTCTTTGGAAAAAGCAGTATCAAGCATGATATTCAAGGACAATTCTACAGCAGGCATAAATCTGTTCCTCAGGGGTTTCCTTGTCTATTGGGGAATATTTTAAGTTCCTCTGTCTTGTTTTTCCATTTGAAGTACAACAAAGATCTGTTTCCTCCTGTCTCTGAGCTTGTACCAGGACCCTGAGAAAACACAAGTTCCCAATTTTGTCAGCCCACCTCTTCCTGACGCAGACCCATGTTAAACCCAGATTTAAAGCTCTGAAAATCAGAAAACAGGGGGTAGAGGAAGGATATCTACTCATAGCAAAGGCAGAAAGGCAGTGTAGGAACATGAAGGAGATATTAAAGTAGGATCCTTAAAACTTAACCATCCTGACTGTCCAAAGAACTATGGTTTGTAGTATATTTAGGACTCAGTAACAAGTGTTAAGACAAGAAAGGGTCAACTTACAGAAAACCAATAACTTTCTAAATGGATAAGCATGTCAAGGGAGTTATATATATTTTAGAAATTATGTGATTGTATATTGTAGATATATATTCATCAGTAGATAAGAAAAGAGAGATGTGAAGTAGTCTGCTTGTTAAGTTTTGCCAGTGCTGTGTAATAAAATTGCCATGGTTTTCAAAGACAGATTTCGAAATGATGCTAGTAATAAAAGCTGTAACCATCTAAATATACAACCATAAGTTCCTGTGTATTATAAAAAAGTCAATACGAGGACCTTTCCTTAGCTGCAGGAATGTCTCAATAGAAAATGATAGTTCAGTAAAATAGAGCAATAAAATTCCCCAGAAACAAGAAAATCATTAATGTATCTGAATATGTATATCTATTTTTAATGTGTTCGTGGATCCATACAGTATCTTCATTAGTCAGATTCACAGTATAACCATAATGAACCTACATGGCCTGTTTGAACTTTTTTGTGGAGGAGCTATTTGCATACGCCCTACAGTCAAACTTCTAAGGGTAATGTACAGAAAGAACCCGATATCTGCTATGCTTAGTCACTTCTCATGTTCATTTACATATCACTTCACATTTTACTTATTCATCAGAACAGCCCCAGACACTTCAACGCCCTAACTTCCCAGAGTCTTTGTGGTTTGATGGCTGCTACACCTTGCCACTCCCACTACTTAACAAGTAAACATTTTGAAAAGAGACAAAATGGGACTCTTGAGAAGTTCTTGTTCCAATGCTTTTCTTCTGTTATAAACATCTGCTGACTTTTTTTGACTTAACTAAATCCAATTCATATCAGGGGAGGAGTTCTGATAGACTGTTCCAGCCACTCTCTATAGGTTTGGTGTTGTTATATTTAATATTTTGAATGCAGTTGAACTACATAAACAGTAACTTCAGAAGAGGGGGGAGTCAGTTATAATCACATGGTCATTTGTTTTTATTCTGTAATCCTTGCAGAAAACAGGAGCAAAATTGTGAAAATCACCACAATTTTTCACTTGGTCTTCTACAGAGAAAAGTTCTAAAGTGTTCATGCTATCAAGAGATTTGGGTGTTTTTCCAAAACACACACCATCCAGCCATGTGCCATATGAGACAGTCAGAAGCAACTGCCCTAGCTTTTAATTTGCTGTATCATATAATTACTTTTCTACCAAATATCAGCATCCTGCTGAAAATCAGGGAGGCATCAGACTTCTAAGAGAAAGTTATAAGAGCTTTTTATGCTGCAAACTTGTAAATGCTATATATACTGATCTGCAAAAAGAAATCCCAAACTATTTGTATTTACCCTTGAACAACTTCAAAGTGATTGCCCTTATGCCAACACTTCAGTCGTGATGGCTGTGTTAGTGCTGAAGCTGGCTTCTCAAAAGCCAATTGCAGCTTACTGATCAACACATCTCTGGAATCCTAGGTTTATTTCTTTTTATTTCCTATAATCTACAATGAGTCACAGTTAGGACAGTTAGTATTTGTAATTCAAGCTACGGTGGTAGATCATGACAGAATGTTTTAGGGAGAACCAGAACTGAGAATTAAATTAGGGCATGGAAGAGTTTGATCCATTTGAGAGGAGAAGGGAAACAAGGGAAAGCACTGAAAAAGAAGGGAATGGCAGGTAGTGGTCGGCAGCCTGAGTTTGGGACCCTTATTCAGAAGTGCAAGGCCAGAGAACAGAGGTACACCGCTGTGCATGACGTGACACAGGTGGGAGCTGCTGTTGCTCTTCATGTCTTGCCATTAAAGACAGTCTTTGCCTTCAGTATTGCTCATAGCAGTATTGGGACAAATTAAGCTTAGGGTAGATATTGGTCTCCACTACTGAGCTTCTCTCACAAGGTTCAATTGGCTAAGATTATTAAAAAGACTAGCTGTGTCAGCAAACCTGATGGTATAAACATAACGGTGTGGAGGAAGATTGCTTAATGCAATCTGAAATAGTGATGCATACTTTGTAATGGTCTGAGGATGACCTCATTATGTTGCTAATCGAGCATCAAGAGTGGTTACGAGTGTCGTTGCAGTGCCATCTGGTGACAAATACTGGAATTATCACGAGAACTTTAATGGGCTAATTCAAGATGAAAAACCTACAACAGTATTATCTCGTTGGTCCCAGATGGACAGCACGACTTGGACTTCCTATTTTTAAAGTGGGGAAAGCCTCCTTTCTCTGTTCCCCTTTCTTAATAGCATAATTCAACAACATACATTCATTGCTTTTACATGGATTGAAGTGTGTATGAATCACATTTGTAAAATCTATAAATCCTAACCTCATATGGTCAGTAGCCACCTAAATGCATACCATATTGATAGATTTGTATATGTGAATGAAGACCAGTATTTCAGAATTAGCCATGTATTAGTAGTCAGTATAACTTTTTAAAACAACATTGGTCTCAAGGAAACAAGGACTGAAAACACGAAAATATATTTGTCTGTGAAGGTGTACTTGTCAGATGGACATTTAAGCTCGACAAAAGTTACCTGACTTTTCCAGAGCTACCTTCTCTGCTAATATAGCCAAGGCATTTTCATCATACTGTCTTTCCCTATTCTGTAGAAGAATGACAGTTAAGTACTAGGGCAAGCAGGAGGTTAAAGCCTTAACAATGCATTCCCCAAATACAGTCAGCCCTTAATTTCTCTTTGAACAATCATTTGGTCAGCACATCAGGCAATGGAGCTTCACTTGGGGATTCAGTAGGATGTGGTAGATGGCCAATGGTTTGTCTTTTATGCCAAATCATCTCTCTGACAAGCCGTAGCAAAATGTAGTTCTTGCATTTGATTCTTTGTAACCTCTCTTATTAAGATAGCATATTCTGTATATTTTCTTACTTGATTCTTCTTTGTGCAATAATTTCTTCTTTTGATTTTCCTTTCAAATTGGGACATAAGGCTGTTTCTCTGTGAACTGACTTACTCTTCCACAATGCCACTGGAGCTGAAAATGTTCTGTAATCTGAATAGTGACTATGATCTGGAAGGGTATAAGACATTTCTCTGTGGTCTTTATTTTTGCTTTCCAGTTCTAGGATTGGGTTTTGTGTTTGGCAAGGGAAGAAGTTTAAACTCAATTAGTAGTGCGTGAACTCAGTTTTCAGTAGTTTATCTAATACTTTTACCTAAGCTTCTTTGATATTGCTCATATCTGTCAGTCACTCATAGCTAGACAAGAAATAGTATTTATAATCTTTGAGCATTTTTATGGGTCAAAGTATTTTACCATCCTGAAAACTCAATTCATTGAGTCTCATTCATTGTGCTATCTTTGACAGGTAGTTGATGCCAGATGTTTAAGAGAAAAGTGTTCACCCCTCTCGGAAGTAGATGTAGGCAGCAGATGTACAGTTTTAAAATTTTTAAAAGTTAAAATTTTTTATTGTTTTAAAAAATTACCTCAATGATCTTAATGTTGATAAATTAAAATTGATATCAGAAAATTAAGTTTAACATCATGTTATGTAACCTGGCATTAAGCTGTTTTTAGTTTGCTATCATTGCTATTCAGTGTTTGTTCATTCAGATGTATGTCTAAAATTATACCACGCATAGATCATATTTTAACATTTTCCAAATATTTATTATTTTTGCAAAACTGAGAATCTAGGTTTTGTGAGAGTGTGGCTATGGCCACAGCATCACTTACACTGGCCTGTAGAGCCTTTGCTCCCTTCTTTCCCAGACATTTTTTATTGTCCCTGTCTTATTTCTTACTGCACAGGTTTTTTAACACATTATTCTGCTGCTCATACAGCCACATGTGAATGGAATGGGAGAACTAATCCAGCCAGAAGAATAAAGGAGAAGGGAGAAGAGGAGCAAGTGAAAGATTTTTTAAGCAAGCATTGGTAGTTAATATATGTTGTATTACCATTCCATCCTCATCTCAAACAAGGCCTGTTAGAGGCTTCCTTTTACCTGAGGGGAGGGAAGAAACACTACCTAAAGTACTATCTCTGTCTACATCTGGAATTTTAAAATCCCAAACAGAGTCAGTCCCTGTAACAGTCTCTCCCTTGAGAAATTTGAATAGATCCTGCTGCGGTTTAAAATTTTGTTATCCCTATGTCAGCCATCTTTCATGCACGCCTTGCCAGCTCTCTGGTACACTGCCCATCAAAGTGGATTTGAGTTAAAATAGTAGACTGAACTGGAGTAAATGAGGAAGGAGCACATATTTCTTGCTCCCAGCTCATTTTGGGATTAAGGTAAATTATCTTGTCAAGAACAGTAGCTCAGCTACCAGGCAGGCAGCTGAGAAATGTAACACACTGAATCATGGTAGAAAAATTAGCAATAAACTTTTAGCCTAATGAAAACTTTAGTACAGACCCACTTTTTTCCCCCAAAGTTGTAGTCCATGTAATAGTCTGGTATAGCCCATTTTATCTCTTTTCAGACAAGCATAAAGAAGGCCACAGACTCCCCAGTTAATCTTCCATGCAAGCTTTAATCCCAAAGTAAATGAAAGGGCAGTTTAGCTCATTCAGCAAACATTTACAATAAACTGCTCTACATGCCTGCAGGTCAGGCAGCCTTACAGTGATAGCATGGTCTCAAAGAAGCTTGCACTTTAAGACAACACTCCGGTAGCCAGTCAGCTCCTATTCCTGTGGGAATTCCATTTAAGCCTAGTAGCAGGGAACTGTTGCCCTGAGTTTTTCCCCACACCAGTGAGTGATTAGTTTCAGGGCAGAATAAGCTGCTCCCACAGGTCCTCGGTGCTACTCGCACTGTGACATGGTTACTGCAAGTCACTGGTTAAATGTGTAGCACAGCAAGATTTCTTCATTGCCCAGCAGTGAAGAAATCTGTTAGGAATTGTACTCTCCTATATAGAAATTAAAGACATAACAGCATATCTTACTAGCTTTTAGATGAGAAACATATATCAGCTCCTTTTTGGTTCGAGATGTGGTTTGGGTTTTTTTGGTATTTTTTTCCCTAATATTAAGGACTGTAAGGAAAATTAAAGAAAGAGTTTGCATTTGAATGTCAGACCAAACAAAGGCAGATACTTGGTGTGTTCATATTTAACACATCATCCTGTGACCCAGGGCCATTTATTTGACTATTTTCAAGAGCAGGTGACAAAAGTTACAGACTAAAATCAGTGGAAATCTTAAGTACTTACTACCTTCAAAATATTTTTTAAATATAGGTGTCTATAAGGCGTGCAATCTGCAAAGTCTTAATATTTCAGTTTCTGCACTGGGGAAAATGTTTACTTGCTTCACAGGGGTAATGTAATGTAATATGAATTAGCTTTTTAGGACTCTGAATTCTCAAATGAAAGAAACTCTTCAAGTAGAAATTCCCAAGATTACTAGCATATTATCACACACAAAATTCCAGTTATCCTATGGCAGGAATGTGAGCAAGACAAATCCCCAAAGCAAGTGATGTTCATTAGGTGTTCCAATTCTGAGAAAAATTGGGACACTGTGGTCATTTTTTTTTCTTTTTAATCAGGCAAGGGACCAAATCTACTGCTTGTAGAAACAGGACTGGAAAAATAAAATAAAATATATAAAAAAAAATCCAGATACCCCTACCACAATTCTGCAAATCAGCTCACATGACCACTTGATGCTCCACAGAGGCATCCTCCATGCTACCTACTTTGGCATGTACAAGGGACAAAGCAGACTACATGCAAACCCATCTATCCAGTGTGTTTACACAGTGGGACACACACATGCCTGATCCTAGCCAAGGATGCGTGCCTACAGTCTAGGGATCAATGCCTCTATTACTATATATAGGAAAGAGAATGAAATTAAAAAAAAAAAAATGATGATGCAGAAACACCTGGAACCCAGTGGCATTCCAGGCTCCTGGAATGTCTAAAACACTGTGTCCTACTCATTTGGACACAGTCAAACCTGGAACTATAAGGTCACAAAAAGTCACACTTTATACTTAGTGAGAACTGTTTCTTGCCAAGTGAACTTTCAGAAGACCATACTGTGCAAAATGGGTGAAAAATACACATGAATCTGTGAACATAGATGGCAGTCCATCCAGACAGTGTGAATGTTTAACCTAGAGAAGAGCTGCCTGTGAGAAGCATTGTATTTACTGTCACAAAACATTATTTTTGGATTTCAAAATCACTCCAGGGAAGCCTATCCCAGCACCCTCAGATGCAAAACCTTTTGAGAGTGTGATAAAAGTTTTGATTAACTAAAGAATTAAAAATAAATATTCCATATTCTGGTGTGAATCTCTCCCTTGTCCCAACAGATATGTTTGAGGATCAGAGGAGCAAACAGTACAAAAAGGAAAACTGAGCACATTGGAGAAGGGTGGGAAAAGCTCACTTTATAGAGAGGTGTGCAGTAAGGCCATCAAAGGCAACTAATACTCTTTTTCTAAAGTCATGGAAAGACATAGAAATGCAAAACTTGCTCTCCAGGTAGCTTAAATGAATGGATGAATGGCACAGAGAGATCAAGCTTGAATGAAATCTCAGTGAAAAAATACCTCCAGAGATTACAAAGGTCTTCTTGGTATGTGAAGTTATTTGATGTAGAAAGACAAGGATTACAGTAAAAAGTGGTTCAGAGATCATCACTACTGAGTCAACTAGTTGTGCTACACAGTGAAATAACGATGAAGGAAGAACATCCATCAGCCTGCTTTTTCTTGAAGACTAGAGCAGCTGTCAGCATTGACATTTTTATAGGAATATGTGTTCTGCCTCTCCATCTGTCTCCTTTCAGCAGGTTTAAAGATCTATGCAGAACTAGTCACAAAACTATCTACCTACAAAGACACTGTGGTATACATACCTAGTATCCCAAGTACCAGGTGTTGCAGACAATGTGGCTTTTAAAGTTACACATTTCTTCTTAGTTACAATTACCAATCCACTTCTACTCGCCTTCCAGATACCGACTGGGAGTAACTGTAAAGTAAAAAGTAACTATGGTTACTTAATTGACTGCTAAGTGACAGGATATTACAGGGTCATTTACCCATCTAAAGCTGGTACCTGTCTCCCAATTTCGTGATTATTTCACGACAATACATTGTTGGTTACCATAGTTAAATATGCAATTCGGTTGGTTCAATCTTACCTGTAGAAACTGTACTGCTACAGTTGTAGAACTGTTGTCAGCACAATTAAGCTTTTGTCTAAATTCTGTCTTTAGTCCTGCACTTTTTATTTTAGTAAATTTGTTTAACTTGAAATGTTAGGCAGGCTAATTTTGAATTCCAGACGCTGGAGAAAAAAATCCCGGTGCAGCACTGACATGTGGTTTAAAATTGCTTCAACCCAAAATATTCAGGTTATATAGCACTATAGCCACTATAGTGTGATAGCCAAATATCTTGTAGCATCTAGATCTTAGCATCCACTAGTTCAGAGGGATCTATTTCTATCTTACCTTGCCTTCTACTCTTAACATTTCTGGGAAAAATAAAGAATGGGATGTTTTACTTAAACGGAGTTGTAATTATTTAAAACTATATGGAATTATAAGGAGTATAATAAGCATCCTGGTCATTTACTGGAGTATTTCTCTTGATCAGGAAAAGCCTTAGGGCCTGGTTCCAAATTTGTACATAGCAGGTCATCCTTCAGTTCAGATTTAATATAGATCAACCATGAATAAAACACTGAATTTCCATCATACTACCAGAGCACTTGATACAGCCTCTTTTATGATCACTATCATTTTTCATGCTGTCTATAGGGGGCCAAAGTCTGCTTGATTCAGCAAGAAGTCAGAAATAGGTTGATTATACCTGATTCAATAGTAAATCCTCTAGGACAGAGTTAACCTTCACATTTTTTGCATATACTTGAGGCTTTGGGACAGGTTTGTATGAGCTCAGGGCTTTGCATCACCTGGCTTCAATGTATTTGATCCAATAATGTGGTCCTCAAAGGGCAGAATCACCTCAGGATACCACAACAATGACAAGGGTCCATTAATGTCGAAGATTAATTACCTCCTGCCCGCAGATATGAGGGAGAAGGGGGAAGGTTGCTGAAGGCTACCTAAGACTAATTACCATGGTAAAAATTATGCCCCCGAGAGGGAACCTGACATGCTAATGAACTGTATAATGAACTAGTCACCAATTGGAGTATGTGCAGACATGCATTGGTCAAGTGGACCCATGAGCATGTTTTGAGCAACTTCCTCTTTCTTGTAACTCATCTAAAAGCCTGCAAACTCTCCAAAGAGAGGTGCTAGCTTTGTGAACTCTTGCCTAAGACCTCTTTCTGTGCAGAATGTCATCAAAGGTCAGAAGGTAAATCTTGGGTCTGTGTGCTCAGTAACAGTCAAGCAGAGGAAGTGTGTCTTCAGAAACCGGTTACTGGATTTAATTTGTATGTTCTTGTTTTGGTTTGTTGTTTTATTGAAAGCACCCAAGTAACAATTTCAGTTGCACCGTATAAAGATTATTAAGAAGTGTGATTCTGAGCTTGTGCTCTGTGAAAATTACTTTAATAGGGACAGTTTAAAGTTCCCTTCTCATTATAGAATGTGTCACATGGAAAGTCCATTGATCTCAGGGCAAAGAAGTTTTTGGTGAGTGGAGACTGATTGTATGGTCACATTATAGATCCTCAAAAATTTGTCAGTTTTCTAATGGAAATCTAAAATTAGCATATTCTATCCATATTTAATTTTCTAAACACATAGTTTCATTTTGGGCAACAGTAATTAACACCTGCCAGTAAATTCATTAGGAACTATCAGGTATTACATTTGAAAATCAGTTGCTTATTCAATGCCTTAGTATCCCATTCTTAGCCTAACAAATAACATGATAGTGGTGCTAAAAAGCAGCAGAAACAAACGTAACACCAATTTGTAGGTGCTAAAAAGGGCATTCTTTATTCAGCATGCTGAAGTTCGGAGGATAGCTCCTCTAATCGAATCTGCCAAATGACAGATGGACAGGGCTTTTTATCACACATACTGTTTACATATTCTTTAGATATCCTCAATACATATTCATCGGTTTGTTCTACATAGCCACACCCCTATTGGAAGTCCTTCTTTGATCCCTCTGGGTCTTCTTCATCCTCTTGACCTCAGTTCTTGAGCAGGCACAGCATCGCTGTGTTTCACCACCAAAACCTGTAATGTTTGTTCTTTATTTTGTCTGGGTACACAGAGCTTAGCTTATATCCTTTTTGTTTGAGTTACATCCCTTATCTAATTCTTGAGGATTTCTCTAAGATTATAATGTTCCTTATTTGGGCTTTCCAGGATACTGTGGGTAGTTTCTGTTTCTCCTATCAATAGAACATCTACCCGATCTGAATAATGCATTCAAGAGTTTTTCTAGGACATTGAGAGTTAACTTTATCTAGGGGAGGATTAAAGCACAGATATTATATCTTAGTTCCCACTGTCTATCTCCTGGAATAATATTCTTCAAAAAAAATCTTGGACTTGTGTTTAAAACTTAAAAAGCAAATTTCTAATTATGTGGTTGTGAAGGAAATACTGCAATCATGAATTATGTATGACTGACTGAGGATATGTAATCTCCAAGAGTAAATAAGAAATGTGAGCAGAAACTAACACTTAGTGAAAAACTCTGAACAGACAAAAGAAGTCACAGATGACTTCATTCAGAGACTACAGAGGAGTATTGTCTATAAATACCTCTTCCTACTCCTGCTTCTTCTCTGAAGAGAGATAAGTATTCCTATAGTCACCTCATTGTTCCTGAGAGAAGTCACCCCCTGAGGCCTTTCTGGGAGTAGATAACAGAACTGGTGCTTAGGCACATGGTGTGATTCTTGGGATTCTCCTGTGCAAGGCCAGGAGAATCACCCACAAGTGATCCTTGTGGGTTCCTTCCAATTCAGGATCTTCTACCATTCTGTGATACTGTTCTTGCCAGGATAGTGGGGAAGGCAACTCCTGCCACTATAGCTCTGGCAGAGAACCCACATCAAAGCTATTTGGAACCCCATGTCCTGATATACTTTGACTGCTTCAAGAGCTAGGAGAAGATGCCCCAAACGTTTATGGAGAGTGCACTGGGATTTGTCAGACAGGCCTTTTAGGATGAGCATTTGCTAATCCCCACTGTGACATAAGAAGGAGTAGGGAAGCCTCTGAAACTTTGTAGCATAAAAATTTGCAGGAAGATGAGGATATCTTAAAATAAACAGAACCCCTGAACATTCATGGTTAGTATAAGCAGTCACAAATCTTTAGTCTTCACCTGGTGCTTACAAGATGAATATCCCCTTTCCTCACTTCTCCACTTAAACACAACTGCTCTAAATGACTGTATTTAAAGATCTTTCAATCCTAGTACATTGTTCAAATTATGATCAAGTTGGAGTAACAGATTTTATTGTTTTTCAGGGAACTAGAATATTAATGAGGTAAAACGTTGTAGAAGGACATAGATATGGAAATAAAGTATGCTACAGATAGTAGAGGGACATTTTATGCTGAAGATCTTTAGACAAAGAATAAAGGAAATATGTATGGGTGTCATCACAATGGGAACCTATTATAGATCAGTAAAACAAAAGTTGTAACTAATTGTGGGCATGTAGAGAAATGATCCAGAGCAATTATTTGATAGCAATGTAGATTATTAGTCAGACTTATTATTTGTTGGGAAAAGAACACAGTGGAACATAGACTGACCAGTCTGTGAAAACTTTTTGATGCAGCAGAGGAAAGCACCTTGAGGGAAGCTTCTACAAGATACATTTTTAACTAACTGAGAAATTGGTTGAAAGTGGAAAGTAGGAGACCACCTAGGAAAGAGAGACTAGAGATCCTTAACTGGAGATCTTTGAGAAAGTAAAAGCAAGCAGAAATTGGAGACAAGCTGCAAGTTCCCTAATAATGTACGTACACAAAGGTGAACCCTTTAATTGTGTAGGAAAGACAGCAAATGTACAAAGAGACCAACCTGGTTAAACCATGAGTTCTTAAATAAGGAAACACAGAGAAAGTGCATAAATATAGGGGTACAAAAATCAGAGAGGACAAGGCACACAAAAAATCCTTAAATACATTAGCAATACCACAAATATCAGGAAAAGAATTAGCCCACTGATCAATACACAAGAAAGTTATCAACAGATATAATAGTTTAATATATATTTTTTTCTTTTGCATCAGCTTCCATCACCAAGGGCTGTTGCAGTCTAGATGGCAGCAAAAGGCCCATAGTTAAAGGTGTAAGTATGCAGTAAAGAAAAAGTAAGAATATATTAGAAAATTCCTTGAATTGTGTACTTTCAAATTGTCTGAACTTAAGAAACCAGTCCAGGATATTGGTGAAGTAGTTAGAAGCTATCTTTGATGAATTCTTAGAAGTAATAAGATATTAGAAAAAGGAAAACATTTAAAATGGGGGAAAGATAAATCTGGGAATTATAAACCAATCAGTTTTTTCCTATAAAAATGCTGGAACTAACTACTTATAAGAATCAGAAAGACCAAATTTAGAACCAGTATAAACGAAATCATAGCAAGGTAGTTCAATTGTTTCCTGTGTCAGGTTAATGGGTTTTACAGATGAAGAACTGGTTGATGTTTTGTATACCAACTTAAGTAATGGTTTTGATATTCTTGTATTTGGAAGCCTAGTAAATAACCTGGAGAAAGATGACCAAGATGAAACTACCATAATGCAAAACTGTACTAATAGAGTCACTATTGACTGTCCTCTGGCCAAGTGGGAGAGTCCACAGAGTGTTAAGTGGAGTCCTGCAGGGGCAGGGGCCAGTATTGTTTGCTATTTCAAAAGGTACCTAAGCAGTTAAACAGAAAGTCCAGCTTTGCACACAACTGGGAGAGAATTTAGCTGTGCTTAGTCAGGGTTAGAATTCAAAAAAGTAAATGAGAGAAATCACTTGGAGAAAAAAAAAAAGAATATAAGTCAACAGGGAAAAGATACTACCTTCAGGCAAAAATAACCAAATGTAGCATGGGGAGCAACAAAGTGCTAAGGTGACTGTTCTGCAAAGAAGGATGTGAGACTCCCAGTGTATTGCCAAAATACAATGGTGTTACAAAAGCCCCAGCAATAGTGGGGTGGATAAACAGAAATAGAGTCTACAAGACACAGGAAATAAACACACATTATATGGCTTTGGAGACTCTTCTAATGCAATACTGTGTTCAATTCATGGCACTGAACAAAGTTACGCATCAACTAGCAGGAGTCCAGGGAAATTCAAAAGAGTTGTAAAAGGTACAGACTGAAAGAAATTAGGGATATAGTCTGTTTATATTGGTTCTGAAAAAGCAAGAAATATTCTAACTGGATGGTAGAGAAAAATTTTGAATGTTGAAGGTGGAAGTGCTGGAATTTAGTTATAGAGGTTGTTTAAAGACAAGCTAAAGTTTTAAAGAGTAGGTTGGGAATGTTAAAGATATAATTAATTCTAGGTTGGGTTAAAACAATGGGCTACATGATCTTGAGTGATTTTTCAGCTTTAACATTCCATGTCTTCTCCAGAACCTAACTAGTTCTATGATATTTCAGCCTAGTGAAGCAGAGGATAGGATCAGTTTTTGTCCTAATTACTCCACCTTTCCAAACTGTTACCTAAATACCCTTATTATTAGATTTTTTCTAACATGAAAACTGCTTGCTCTGATGTTTTTAGCTCTAACTATTCAGTAATAATATTTATTTTCAGTATCCTGTACGTTAAGGATTAGGATATCCTGGTGAGGTCTTAAATTAAGTCCTCCAAACGGTAGTTGATAAAGTGTGTTTCTACAGACAGAAGATTATTGTGCGGGTAACTAGCTTGAGCTAGCTAGCTTAATACCATGCAGGAATGGGAGCACAGATTGCTTTCTCAAACGGCTGAATGAATCATTTCGTTAATCCATTCATGGCAGGAGGGTAAGAGGCTGATGTGTCACTTTGATACCATTTCCTCGAAAAGCAGCTGGAACTCTTCATATGTGAACTGAGCCATTGTCACTTATTGTCTGTTCAGGGAATTCTTCTTTGTGGGCCTTATTACTTTCATTATTTACAGTTCTTTGCCTAGAATACTTAAGACTATTTTAGACACCTTTAGCACCTAAAGATACAGCACAGTAGTTGAAATGGAATTAATTATTCATCCTCTGATCAGTATCTGAAAAGCGGCAGAATATTTGTCTGATGTTCTAAATAGAGCTGGTATGGCACACTGTCACATGCTGACCCCTTCTGATCACTCAGTGTGCACAGACTGCTGCAGAGTAATTAGCCATTCCCAAAGGTGCAAGACAGTTTCTTTGACATGCATTGGGGTTGCCATTCTCCTCGACTTTCTAGTTTCTATTTGCAGAAGATATTATGCTATGTCTGTAATGACTGTCATTTTTACTACTCGCAGTGGTAAATTTCCCGGGAATAACAGTTCTGGTGCTTCACACTGTCTTTGGTATATTCTAAACTGTCATTTTAAGTAAATAAAGATGGAGGAAGTTGTTCACTTAAGCAAGTCCTTTTTCTCAGTATAATAACATCTCCATTAGCCAGCACTAGCACATTTTTGATTTCATGTTGCATCTTTTTATTTCCACAGAATTCTGTTTGTGCCATACACAAACGACAAGCTGCTTCTAGTTGTGTATCTTGCTAATCTCACCTGCCATCACTGACAGCAAATGTGAGAAGTCCATTACTCTGCTTGTCATTACTTTTTATCTCTGTACCTATATCATGAAGTGTTCGAAAACATTTGTTTCTCTAATTAGACACCTGCCATTCCAGGTATTCCTTTTTAAAAAATTACAAATAAGGGCAGAAAATCTGTGTTGCACACCTCCTAGCTTCCCTTCCAGTCTCACATCAGCACCTCTGTTGAGGTGCCCTCTCTCTAAATAAAAAATAAATATGAATATATGTGGATAAAAGAGGTCACCTGAATCCAGATATCACTCAACAAAGGAGCTGTCTCCAGCCTTGAAAATTAAAATCTGTAGATGTTACCTATAGGTGAAGTAAGTTGCTTCATCCATACCCATGCTGGTGATACTTCCCCAATTCTCAGAACTTTTTATCAAGGCAAACATGGTTGGGTTCTACACAGGTAAGAGCCTTAGAGTTAAAAATATAAAAGCCTTCAGTATAAATCTAAAATATTTCAAAGTACTGTTTTTCTTGTCGCCAAAGGAAGATGACAAGTTATATGCAAATATGTACTATGATATTAAACGATCATTTCAGAGTACAAAAATGTAATGACAATGGGAAACTTCAGTCTGCTGAGACCAAATCAATTTTTCTTTACTGTATAATGTTTCATTTGAATTCAGCTATTCTGGGCTGATCCAGTGCTAGGTAAAGTTGCTTCTTCAATGACTAAAATTCCCAGAAACAAACTTTAGAAAATCATACTATATATTCAAAATATCTAAAACCAGCTTTTCATTAGTGGAATTAGCCTTTTCAGTGGTATTCACAGAATCTCAGAATGGGTATGGTTAGAAGGGACTGCAGTGGGTTATCTGGTCCAACCTCTGTGCTCAAGCAGGGTCTTCTTAGACCACATTGCACAGGATTTTGTCCATATGGTTCCTGAATATCTCCAGTGAGAGAGACTCTACAACCTCTCTGGAGAACCTACTCCAGTGCTCAGTCACCTGCACAGTAAAGAAGTTCTTCCTCACATAAAGGTGGAAATGTTGCCACCAGTCCACAGTAGAACTTCTACTTTTTTTGGTCTTAAACTCTTTGTTCTGAACCCTGTAAAATCATACTCAGCTGCAAAACACATTCTGGAGCCAAGAGGTGCTGTTGCTCACTTGTGGCACTGAGAAATCCAAGCAGCATCAATGTGTTACATCTTACATCCTGTTGTGGCCCCCAGTCAGATTGTTCTGGGAGTCACTTTCTGGGACAATAGTTCTGTAGCTGACCACAGTCAGTCTTGACAAATGGCAAGTTAGAAGCTGATCCTAGAGCTTTACCTCTGTATTTAAATGAGATCTACCTCATACATTTCACTGGAATTCTTTGCTGTTCTTTGCATTTCAGTGGTAATCATAATCCTGACTTTTGCTCTTGAGTCCTTATTGGTATTCTCGAGATCTGCTTTCTGCTCCTATGTTGTTTACCCCCCTCTCCACTCTAGTAGTTGCACTTGTTTTCTACCAGATCAGCCCTCTGCATACACTAGAACTTTTTTCGGTTCTTTTTAGCTTTGTCAGTGCACATGCACTTGACCGACTACTTAATGTGGTAAATCCTTTTACAGTTCTGTCTTCCTGAGTTCAGCCTCTTCTCTTTGCTTACAATGAAAACCTGTGGGTTTTGCTGTGGCCTACTTGCATGTTTTATTGCTTGTCGAGAAATGGTAGGTGTGACTATTTTCAGCCATTAATACATATGTGGTTTTAAGTGTTTTAATTTCAAAATGTGACTTATAAATACTTTCAGTATCCATTGGCTTTTGCTAGACTCATAATGCTTGCCAACAGCTGATAAGGAAAACACATGCAGTATTTTAGGCAAAGAAGGTTGATCTCAAGACAGTATTATTAACCTTGCATAAAAAAGGGCAACTCTCCAAGCACTTAACTTTTATGTTTCTTTCTCTATAATGCAAAATACACCGGGTTAGCTCTGCTCCCTAATAATGTAATATCGCATTCCTGTGTTTAAAAGTCCCATGCTATGCAGAAAACTTCATAGCAATTTTTTCTAAACTGTTAGCTAATTCTTTTTTTTCTCTGGAGTATTTTTTTAAACAATGAACATAGTCGAATATTTCACAATCACTTACTATCAAATAGTACAGGATTCCTTCATTTTATAGCAAAGAAGAGTAATCATGGTTCCCTGAGCCAATGCCAAACAAACAAGAAAACCACTATCTCGGCTGGTATACAACTGGTAATATTCAGTACATCCACTTGTGACAATCAGAAAATGAGGACACTACAACAGGGAAATACTGCAGTTTCTCTATATTTTTCTTTAAATTATTCACATTTAGTTTGAAATTTAAGTGATCAATGCCTGAGAAACACCTGCTTTAGAATTTCTAGAACTGAGGGAATTGGGAGGAGTAGGAATTCTGCGAAGCTTCTGAACCCTCCTCTGAGCCAGTGAAAGAAAGAAAATTAAAACACTTCTACTCCATATACTGAGAAATGTTTATTACAAAAGTGCATCTCTTACAATATAAAAGTTTTAATATTAATTTAATTTGTTCCATCAAAATTTCTGTTTCCGTCTCTGTTTCTAACTCTAGTAAGATATTTTCATTTTAATTCTGAAAGCATCACATTGGATTTATACTTCTATTGTGCTTATGATATTCCCAGGAGAGACGGACTTGATACAAAACTGCAACAAATTCAGAATGCATCCATTAATCCACACAAAAATGTCTGAATGATATTATTTTGCCTAGCGAATTTAGACATTGACAACAATGTTATTAGTAAGGTAAAATATCTATCTGAGTCTTTATCAAGGTAAATGTGAAAAAAATTAAGCCCCTTGTTTGTTGCTGGAGGAAAATCAAATTAAGAAATGCAACCCAATTCAGGAGAAATAACTGGTCAACTATCATTAACTGTTCATTGTAAATAAACCACAAGATTTTCTTGCTATACTTATCGTAGAATTTAACAACACTTGAAAAGCTCTCTGAAATGTGTAATTGCTATGAAGAACAAAACCAACAACACAAAGGTGCTTAGTGGAAAATACAATACTTCTATTTAGTCAGTGGGTTTCCCAAGAACTTTGGGTGTTGATTTGCTTCCTCCAGAAGAAAAACTGACAATAAAGTCAGTTATTTCCTGACACAATCCCACTTATTTACAAAGAAATAAAAAGATATATATTCTGAGGAATATAGAAACAATTTCATTTTTCTTTTATAGCAAAAGAACAAGGAAGGGATGGTAACTCTTCCCTAGCAGTTCTACATTCTGAATTTCTTTTCTCTTCCATTTCTTGATGTGCCATCCATCCACTTACATATAATCACATCTAAATAAACAGTGACATGAAACTCATCAGTCTTCCCCTGCCAAAATGATTAGATCACGTGTAGTTTAAGTTGCAGAGGACATTCTTCCATTTGTCTTCTTAATTCTTGATTCTAGTTAAACTACCTGGGCCCCATTATTGAAAAAAGGATGCTCAGGATGGCTTCACTGACAGGAAGCCAGGAACTACTGTTGTGTCTTCTCAACTGAATGATTCTAGAATACATCCTTGGGTTCCTAATCAACACAGAGAGAAAGACTTTCTCAGAATTAATTTCTATGTGAGTTATAATATTACTTTTAGGGGAAAAAATGATTAAAACCTTTGTAGCGATGAAGAATCCATACCAAAGGTTGATAAGTAGTTCCAATGCAGTCTGTGCCTTTTTTTTGTTCTATTATGTTTGAACTCCACATTTAGGAGCTCTAGAATTGCCAAGCATAAGTTTCCCATGGGAGAAATGTTAAAGTTAGGATTTGTACAAAGCTAAAGTCATCTGAGCTTCTCAATACAGTGGTGGTGGCTCTTACTACAGATTGGCTTTGCTTTCTTTAGACAACCAAAAGCTGGCCATTTAGAATAAGCACCAAGACTACCCTAAACAGTAAAAGGTCACTTCAGTATTGGTCCACAACTTCACCAAGTACAGTTGTAATGTAACTTCCCTACAACCTCTTAATATTTTGGTATTTATACATTTAAGGGCTATAATGGTCCTCTTGCTGACAAAACAGTGCTGAAGAATAATATTTCACTGTGAACCAAATGGCTCTGGCCAGGATAGAGCCCTTGAAAGATGGTAAAATAACTGGAGATAGAGTAAAATACTCTATTTTTTAAACCAGTAACATGTATCTGTTGACAATTTTTCATTAAATTAAAGGTCTATAAACTGCAGAGAGTTGTACTTTAAGTTCAGATGAAACTTTCTAGTGTGGGTTATCTGGTCGTAAGCTTCCTCTCTCATGTACTACACCAAAGTTCTATCTCTTCCTAAGTCTAAGGGGAGACCTCACAATCCTGATCTCTTCTCCCTGGTGATCAGCAATAGAACTGAAGGCAACAGCATGAAGCTTTAGGCTGGGTATTAGAAAAAGATTCTTAACCCAAAGGGTGGTTGAGCATCGGAACAGGTTCCTATGGAATTGGTCATGGCACCAAGCCTCCCAGATTTCCATGAAGCATTTGGACAACACTCTCAGGATGATGGTATGATTTTGGGCATTGTCCTATGCAGAGCTGTTTTGGTAAGCATACAAAATTTGACAGAAAATAGTTCACATTGCATTCCAGCTTGTCCTCAGAGATCAGAGGGACTGGGTGCGGCTGAGCTTAATTTCTGATTTATAACCAATTAGGCACTATAAGTCTGGTCACATTCAATAAAAACATTCACAAATCACACAAGCAGTAATAATGTGGTTTACCAATTCCACACTAGAAGCCTGGTTGCATTGAGTAAGAACTTTCATGATCACAGATTCACAAATAGTACAGTTTATTGGAGCAAAAGATTATAGATTCTCATTCGATTGCTGATAAATGTACTAGACCTACAAAATATAAGTGCATAGCACTATATACAAGTGTTCCTCAATATGCTCCAACACAGCTGAAAGCAGAAATCTTACCAAAGGGGTGTTCCTCCTTTGAGGAGCTGAGAGGAGCAAGCCCATTGACTTGTCTGCACAGTGGGGTAGTATTCTCATCCTTCCACTGTGGAGGACTTCATATATCAATTTTATACTTTTGGAAAAATGGAGGTGTAACTGTAGTAAAAAATCACTGACTACCTGTTACTGCTGTCATAGATGTGGGGCCAGACACCACTCAGTTGTTAGGCCTTGCTCAAGCCCAGGTGCAAGATAAGCAAGCAGCTCAGCTCATGTTGTTGCTCAAACAACCTCATCATTCTCTATCACATCTCTGTATCTTGACATAACAAGCTTGTCAATTTTCCACAGTGGCCAGGAGCTGGGCTTGATCATCCTTGTGGGTCCCTTCCAACTCAGGATATTCTACGATTCTGTTCTGTGATTCTATGATTCCTTGTCTAGCAAATAACTGGTATCTCAATTCTATTTGAGTAGAGAAACAACCGACCTACCTCAGGGTTCTCCAGACTTTGGCCTGGTGGGGTTGTTTTGATAATATGGTGTTAGATATCTTGAAGTTTTGAATCTTGAAGTTTTGAATCTTTAAAATGCGACATAAGGTAACTACATTAACCAAAAGCCATGGGGCGGAGCCCATAGAAATCCATAGAAATCTCCTGTTTGTTCCAAAAGGAACCTTGAAATCAATGTATTTAACCAGTATGATCTGCGGTAATATATGCAACTTGTTTATCCCACCTCTTTCCTTCCTGATTTCAATTCACTGATCTAAATTTGTAAAAGGCATAAGCTGGAGGCTGAGAAAACATTTGGGAGATATCACTCTATGGCTGCCTTCTGCTGTTCTCTACAAGTCCACCATTGGCCACTGTGAGAGATGGGATCCTGGGCCAAACAAACCTTTGGTTTGACTGCTTTTATGTTTCTGTGTTCCTCTAAGCTTGAAAATTCTCTGTTTGCAAAAGTTAGCTTGTGACTGATAAATTTTTAGATTACATACATACTGATATGCTCCACTCTGAGGTGCAAACTTGGTCATTGCTCCTGAACAGCTTGTTATAATGCCAAGATCTGAGAGAAGGGAAGCGGTGCTGGAATACATAAATGTGAGAAGATATGCTTGAGGGGACTGAATGATTACTGAGATAAGGAAAGTATGGGACATGGAACAAAATTTCAAAGAGATAAGGGACTAGAATATAAGCCTCTAATGTGCCAGGATGTGCATCTTCAAACTGGAAGTTAGGACATATGTGAGAAAATATAAGACAACTCAGACATCGGCTGCAGGGCAGGTAGTGATGGAGAAGAAAATGGTCCTTTTGAATGCAGCTTAGGATCCAGGACTCCTGAGTTAGTTGGTAAAGAGACAATAAAAAATATTTTCTTATCTCTCCCTAATGATTGAGCTGCACAGAATTCACAGATGATATTTTGATTCTGCTTGTATTTGCTACTAGCTTATGTCACCAGAATTCGTTCTATAAATTCCTGAGTTCTGAACTTTTTGGATGAGCCCCAGGGATGTAAATTTACTGCAACAAGACAGAATTTCTGGTAGTTGTTTTTCTGGATTGCCTTTTAGAAAGTTAGCTCCTAGAAGTAATTTGGAAAGTTTTAAGAATAAAGAGATTAAACCACTCAAAAATTAAAGAGCACTTTAACTCAGGTTGTTTGTAAAAACTTAATTCAAACTCCTGGAATATATGTATTATGATACAGTCTTTTATCTGTGAATCACATGCTATTTGCACCACGGGCTATTCCTTACTTCAGTATACAGGATACCTAGCGTTCAGAGTAAGAAGACATAGAAGACATGAAGTATCCTGTTGATTGTATGACCCTTTCCTCATCTATTACAAAAGCTACACAGTGAGGTGACTGGTTTCAAAAAGAAAAAGTTAGTTGCATTTTTTGGACAGAAGAGTATCTCCTGAACAACTGGATTCGCTCTTTGTATTATTTCAACGGGTCCTGTGCGAGGCTGAAATTAATTTAATTCAGTTTTGGGACAGGCAATGAGAAATAGCTATTTTTCACTTTCCAGGTACCCAGCCTCATGCTCTGGAGACTTCTCAACTGCAAACAAAGATGATGTCAGATGTGAATGCCAAATGAAGTGTAAAACCAAATGCTATAATCTTGACAAATTTAGCCACCCAAAACAGGCAGCCAAAATAACATATATTTTTGATTCTAATATAATTGTATGCTCTCCTTGCATAAAATGGGGATAAATGAAGTAAGGTTTGTGAAGCTGTCACATGCCAATGACAGGTGTCAAAAGAACCACAGAATTGTAAAATATGCTGAGTTGGAAGGGACCCATGAGGATCATCAAGTCCAACTCCTGACTCCACACAGGGCACCCTAAAAGTGAAACCATATATCTAAGAGCATTATCCAAACCCTTCTTGAACACCTACCTGCTTGCGGCCACGAGCGCTTCCCTGGAGAGTTTGTTCCTGTGCTTGACGACACTCTCAGTGAAGAACTTTCTAATATTCAATCTGAACTTACCCCAGCGAAGCTTTAAGCCATTCCTTTGTGTCCTATCACCGGACACCAGAGAGTTCAGCACCTTCCTCTCTGCTTCCACACCTCAGTAAGTTGTGGGCAGCAGTCTCCTCTGAGCAGAACAAACCCTCTGCTGCTCCTCATAAGTCATACCCTCCAGTCCGTCCATGATCTTTGTTGCCCTCCTTTGAAAATGCTATAATATTTTTATATCCTTCTTATGTTGTAGAGTCCAATATTGCAGGCAGTACTCCGGGTGAGGCCACACCAGTGCAGAGCAGAGCAGGATAATCCCTTCTTTTGACCTATTAGATACACTGTGCCTAATGCACCCCAGGATACAGCTGGCCCCTTTGGCTGCTGGGGCACATTTTTGGCTCACTCAAACCCCCTGTATCCCTTTCTGCAGGGCTATGCTTGCACTGCAGGCTCTCGTCCCCTACTATAGACATGCATAAAGGATTGCACCATCCCAAGAAAATTGTTTAGACCATGGAATGGTGTTTCTTAAAAAAAGCATGAACTTAATACCCTACCATGGGGATAAAACAAAATGTGGGAAGAAATTTGTGAATGTCATTCAGCTTATATACTGAAGGAGACAGAGGTAATATGCAAAAGGAGTATTATTAGTGCAATTTAGGAACATGACATAATGCATATGCTCAAATATGCATTGCCAATTAATCATTAGCTTAAGGGGTGCAAAGCTTAGGAGCAGATTTGAAGCTGGGACCTCAGGGTGGGAATTTTTGAGTCTGACTCATCATAAGCTGACGAAGTGTGACAAGGAGCTGCCTGTTGAGCTAAACATAGGCAACAGGAATCAAGGACAGGAGACAGAAGCTCCAGAAAGTGGAGAGTATGGGAGGCAGTTCTCAAAAGCCACGTCATGAACTGGTTGTGATTTTCACAGCTGACTTTCTAGAACTGAACTAAAGTTTCATGGGCATGTAAGAAATGTTGCATTTCCTAACCTGTAAGCATTTGACTTTATAAACTTACTATTGCCTCAATTCTCTTTTTTCCCCATGTATAATGTATTTATGATGAGCAAGAATGGTTTAGAACAAAATGAAGAAAAGTTTGTGAAAGAAAATTATAGTTTTTGAGTAAGAGCAAGAGATTGAAGGGAAGGTACCTTAAGAGATGCTAGAAACTTAAAAGGGAATGATGGACCTTTGAAGGACCACTGAAATAAAGAGAAGACCACAATAGATTCAGCATTGGAGGTGGGCATGCAGCAGGATGGGACTCAAATTAAGGATCAAACACTGGTTAATGCAACAAAGAAGGAAGAAAAATTTGGGGTGTGTGAAAAACAGGCTGCGGTGTGATGACATGAATAAAGAACAAGAATTCTAGTTTTCTAGTCACAAGCCAAAATTCCAGTCTGTAGTCTTTCTAAAGGAAGAAATGGTAAGGTCGGTAACGAGTCTTATGAGACTCTCATCACACACTCCTGTCTTCAGGGAAAGTACGGTTGGATCCTTCCCATTTGCAAGGCTCTGTGTGGGACATATTTTGAGTCTCATAGCAATGAAGGGACTCTGCTGTTTAGAATAGTCTCCCATTTACTTTATAGTTTACCAAAGCCCTGGTGGAAAGATCCTCTAGTAAATGTTCTGATTCTGTCCTGCCCTAACTCATTCTTCCAAATGACCTTTTACCATATAAAAGAGCAGTACATTAATCTGATCTGAAGGTAGTGGTGACTATGGCACAGTTCTCATCCAACAGGAAAGGACAAGTTGCCTAAAAAAGCAACTTTGTTCATTCCTAGAACAGGCTCAGACACAGAATGAAACCAAAGAAAAATGTCTTTGCTTTGAAAATGAAAAGGTTTGCAGAAAATGACTGTGTTTTTCAGTTTTTGCCTACGAAGGACATGTCAAAATACTGTCAAAACTATCATCACAGTGATTTGCAGTAAGACAATCTTATTATGATTTTAAATAATTTGATTTTTAAATTAAATTTCCTACAAGAAATTTATCAGAGAATGCTTTTAAAGCTGACCAAATTTAAGCACCAGGAAATAAAATGTACTTCATAATTCCATATTTCACAAGTTTGTTTTTTTTTTCTCTCTGAGAGCTCTAAACAATGCTAGTGACTAATTAAAAATGACATTATGGATCTTACTGAGATAAAGCAGACACCAGATCACCAGTCAAAACCTACTCATTCCTTCTCATATGTGTAGCATCACTTTGATTTATGCAGGCTATCAATGCTCTTTCAAAAATGGGATATACATTATTCCCCTGTGCTTCCCACTGCACCCCCTTATCTGGCACTATCACTCATCTAATTGCACATGCAGTGAGATCAATGTGTTGGTCCAACTGAAAATTGGCCAGTTTTTATCCACATGAACGCTCATGTCAGCACAGAAAGGTGACACAAATCTATAGCCAGTCAATGAGGAGAGGACAGGACCGCTGGTTTTGGCAGCAGCTCTATCATGCAGCAACTTGCCTGTGGTGAAACCATACGCTAAACCTCCTGAAGCATGATCTTATTCAAGTTCCTTAGTGTGAAAAATACCAGGATAATAAAGGAATACCACATGCCAGATTTATTGGAGAGAAACAAAAGTGAAGGCATACTGAAGCTTGCTCTTCCAACACTGTTCTTACAAACCTCACAGATGTTCAACCTCTGTAGGAAACTAGAAAAGGTTTGATTTACCAAATCCAATACTTGACTAACATTTCTGATAAAACAGTTTTTGAGATCGCCTAAGGAAAACCTGGAAAGAAATTGGATTTAGAAAGAATAGGGAATTTTCTTTATGAATACAAACACAGATGCTGCTCCAAAGATAGGTTATGGTAAGATGAGAAGCTAGGCTCATGCAGTAAGTGCCTCCTGCTGAAATGGAGTCATCCTCTCCTCCTTCAGGCTGCACGCTCTTCTCTGCTGTCTTTGTGGGGGCTTTGGTATCTGGCTGATATAAGTCACTTCAACTTACTAAGGTGGCAAAAAGCTATTTGCCTTTTTTTTTTTTTTTACTTAATTGGTTTAGTAGGTTGGAGAACAAATGTTATTAATGGTGGCAGGACCCCAAATATAGCTGAATGTCATAGCTGACAGCTTTTCTCAGCAAGATGTCAGTAAAACAACATGAAATGATGCTATTTTAGACTTGGACTTACAGTTTGAGGACAATATAGAAAAACTGGTTGTAAAAAATGGTCCTAAAGGTGATTTGGGATTAATTGCATGGAAAGGAAAGAAAAGAAAAGCAGGTCTGTACCTAAATCTCTTGATTTCATAAGGCAAATTTTGGTAAACTAAGAGACCTAGTTAACCAAGTCATCTGAACTGAGGAATTCGGAAGTTTGAAATGAAAATTATTTGTGATTTCTTCAAGAGGCAGGTGCTAACATAGTTCCTAAAAATAATAATTAAGTAGAGAGCTTTCAAAGAAAGAGGGACTGACTAGCAGAAAAGTTTTGCTACACATTGCTAAGCACAGAGATAAAATGATATTTTCCAGAGCATAATGAGGGAAATGGCAGCAGGTAGTACCAAACAGGAGAGTGTCAAATTGAATAGTGTCTGCTAGTAGATTTCTTTGGGAGTTATTCTTGGGATTGATCTTATTGTTTGGCAAAGAAGAGAAAAGAAGCTTATTGCCTTGGCTGGTTTCACAAAACTAGGCAGCATCATCAACACAGCTGCAGTGGGATGTCATATGGAAAAACAATGAATGACCTTGCTGATTGAACTAGTGGAAACAAAACAAACTCCTATAATACAAATGCAAGGTCATGCACTTGGAGGTTAAATTTTGCTGTTAATGGAAAACTTTCCCAGTAAAAGAGTGGTGTAGAAAAGAACATAGGTACTACTGGAAGAGATGGTGGTTATCCAATGTACTTGTGCAAAAAGGCAAGCGCACACCCAAGACTGCAATATTTCACAGAGGTGCAGGAATATTGATGTACCGTCCAACGTAGTAATTCAGCCTTAAATGGGATATCGGGGGAATTTGAACTCACATTCAGACAGATGTGTTCAGACTGGGACAGATAGCAATAAAGGCTAGTAGAATGACTAGTGGAATGAAGATCTGTTGACCAAGAAGAGACTAAAAAATCTGTGTTTAGTCAAGCAAAAGGAAGGCTGAGAGGGAATATGATTACTGTCTATAAAAATATCAGGGCTAAACTCCACAGAGGGAGAAGAGCTATTTAAGCCAAAGGATGAATATTGGCACAAAACCCAACTGGATTCTTGAATAAATTTAGTTTGGAAATTAGAAGAAGGTTTCTAACCACCAAAACAATGAAGTTCTGGAACAGATTTGCAACAAAAGTAGGGGGTAAACATATCAAACTACCATTAAGATGGAGCTTGAAAAGTTTCTGGAAGGGATTATATGACAGTTTCCTGTAATAGCAAGAAAGTGGACTCAGTGACCCAGGGAGTCTCTTCTAGTTTTAAGATCCTATATTTTGTTTCACAGTGTCATTTCTTCTCCATAAAGACAAGATATTTATCCAACTAAACCCCTTAAATATTTAAAAATTAATAAAAATTATTTTGCAACTAGGTTGTGTTGATTATTGTAAACCCCCTGAAAATGATTTCAGAAGAATAATTTGTTGGGTATTACATTTCTAGTCTTTACAGTATTGGAATGTCTTCTGTGGGAAGTTGCCCAGTTTAGAACATAAGTTATTAGTTACTTTTTCAAAACTGAAATATGGGATGTGGCATAAAGGTCATTTGAAAGCATATTATGTTATGAAATGAATAGTAATGTTATAGGATAGTGTATATTGGCTCATTATTTGACCTTTTGAAAGATCACTTTTGGTTAAATAAGCTGCAAATTAAACAGCTGAATGCAATCTCCTTATAGATACATATTGACCAGTTTATAAATATTATGAAATGTATACATAGTTCAACAACCATAATGAAAACAACAGGTAATGTTTTGTACAAAAAATTGTATGGGTCCTGTTATGTACAGTACAAACATACGCACACATACAGTACCATAGAATCATAGAGTGGATTGTGTTGGAAGGGACCTTGACAATCATCCAGCTCCAACTACCCTGCCATGGTTGGATGAGGCTTTGAGCAACCTGGTCTAGTTGGAGGTGCCATGTTTGGTTTTGTCTTTTTAATCTCTTTTCCATCCACTATTATTTCTTGATGTTGTGTTGAGCAACCAAGTAGCAGACCAAAATTCCATTATGCCATGACTGTGAGAACACATGTTCCATCAGCTAATATGGTTTGTCCACATCTTTCTTCTTTGTGATGGCCAAGTGGGATTGAGGCTAATTAGACAATGAAGTGAGATTAAGGACAAACAGGAAAGGAAAGGAAATATTGGCAGAAATTGTAGGGGAGGAAAGTAGAGAAAAGAATAAAATAAAGAGAATAAATCAAATTCTGCAAAGCAGAGATTACAAACTTCATGGGGCGGAACAGTATAGAAGCTAACAATGATTTTTGGGGTCACATACTGTACAAAGGATTACATTTTGTTTTCACTTCCACAGGTGGTGGAAACACACAGACATTTCTACAAACATAAGCTTCATCTGCACTCCAAACACAACTTTTTGCAAGTCAATCTTCAAATCAGCTGTAATAAACTGCGTTCTAAAGGGTTTAATGACCCTCTGCTTTCCAAGTGTTACAAGTACGAAGTAGTGAAAGACATTTTGTTCAAGTATTTCCTCTTCTTTCCTCAGAACTCTATTCTAGACACCTGAACAAGTAGGTTGATATAAACCAGAATAGTGCTCAGGAAGAAGAAGTCTTCCAGTCAAAGGAAGATGTTTTCATCTAACTCTGAAATGAATGCCACTATTCTTTATCATAGAGAAATACTGCTGATTGGAGAAGGTAGTTTTAAAGTATGTTCATCCTGCTCTTACAATATGCTATGCATCACTTGAAGTTTGGCTTTGTTGTGTTCTTAAGATTTCTGCTCAAACATAAACTCTTCAAAATATATCAGATTACTCCTCCTCAGTTCAAATACAGTTGACTGCTTTTTGAGACAATTTTACTTTATGACAGATAGAAGGTGTCACTCTTCTTGTAAGTTATTGAACAAATTGTTTGTTTAGCTTTGTTGAATTTATCTACTGCCAGTCAATACATTTGACATTTTTTAGTGAAGTTGCTGACATCAGGCCTGGCCATGGAAGCAGTGGTGTGGAGCCTATAAATACGTATGTTTGAGGTCTCTGGTGTTCATGAAGAGATTTTGCTGCTTGGTGTTTGAGCTAATGCTAACTCTTTCAAACCATCCAAAGAATTGCTTTGTATCAATGATTTTTGAAAATAATCAGAATTATACATGGCTTTACAGATGAAGAGGAATTTACATAGGTGCCTGAGAATTTTTGTCCTTTTCTCCTGATGTCAGTTGAAAAAATAAAGGAAAGTCAATATGCATTTAATTATTTTTTGCTATATCTGAACATACGTATTTAAAAATAAGGTTAGATGTCTGCAGGGGGACAAGGGTTCTCTGGGCTTATTAAACTTTTAGATATAAATACATTTCAATACAGTTCCAAAACTGCAAGAAAAATATTAATTTTTCTTTTTTAGCTAATATAAAACATTAATGAAAATGTTCTATTGCTACATAATAGTCCTAGGTAACACCATTAAGTAATGTCTCTTGCTAGGGCAGTGGTAAGATGGAAGTGTCCTTTGGTTACTTTTTTAATGACAAAGAATAGTGATAGGTTTCTCTTAATGTGCTTTGGAGATCCCCTTGTTTTCTACCATTGAACTCTGATGCTGAAACCCTCTTGAATTCCTTTACGCGTTCATCAGAACTTAAAAAGTGAATGGGATTCAATGTTGAAATTTCAACAGCTCATGCAATTAGAGGGACAGTGTGATGTAGCGCAAAGCATCAATTTATAGGGCAACCTCGAGGAGACCCCCAAAACGGGTGGTGATGCAGCACCATGGCACTTTCCTCCTTGGCAGTGGCTGTGTTGCCATCAGCTCACACCCTTTTTGGCAGGCATGAGCAAGCTGCCAGCCCCGAGGTAATCCTCTCCCCCAACACCAAGCAACCCTTCCAAGCTTCATCCCATGGGTAGCATGGCATGAAAGAAAAAAACAAACCCAAACAACAAAACCAAACCCACCTTGATTCCCATCAACAACACACAGGAAGGGAGTAAGAAGACTTTGGGTTGAGTTGTTGACTGGAGCCTGTGTCTCTGGGTGGGGTCATTGGGAAGAAATTAAGAGGCATTATTGTGACAATGGCAGACTGAACGTTATCTGGTCTCTCCCACACACGCAAATTCTTAGGCGGTGGGGAATGGGGCCTTGGGGGAAGGTATTCCTGAGGGGAAGGCAATCCCGAGGGGCAGGTAGGCATTCCCCGCGGTGGGAAGGGAAGGGAAGAGAAGGAAATGGCGCCCGCGGCTGGATGGCGGCTGCCCGCGCCCACGGGCGGCTCTCTGTCGGTTCCCCGGGCCGCGGGTGGCCCGGGCCGATGGCGGCTGGCGGAGGAGCGCGGGTGTGGCTGTCGCTGTCCCGGGCAGAGGGGAGGGTGTGTGGAAGGGCCCGAGCGCGGCCGGGTGCCACACGGCGGGNGCAGCGCTCCCTCTCCCCTCTGGGAGCGCTTCCATTGCCCACGCGCTGTCCATCGTGGGAATGGCCCCAGGCTTAGCGCCCTGGTGGAGGGAAGGGAGGGAGCGCAGCGGGACCCCTCGGGGAAGAACTGCCGGCTGTGTGGCTTGGCGGCGGGGCACGGTAAGGGAGAGGCCAGCTCTTGCCCCACGGGTGTTGCCCGCGGGGACCGAGGGCACGGTTGGGACGGGCGGCACACCCTGCCCTGCCCTGCCCGCCGGGGCG